>JAOXYD010163975.1:0-10207 GCA_028565735.1 Pinacopodium congolense | reverse complement strand
TCTGAGAGAGATTCAAGCTTACAAAGTGATTATACTCTCTTGAAAGCATTATATACATCTGATGCTTGAGATTTAAGTGAAACACCATTAAAGGTGGGTTTTGTGTACACTTTGACATTTTAATCTTTGCTGGGTTACTAATTATGATACAGGCTCCTCTTTTTCCTTAAAAAAGATTGGTTAAGGGTTACTTTTCACCTTCAATAAGGATTGAAGTTATTTTCGATTGTTAAATGAAATTAGGATTGGTTTATTTGGGCTATGATATTGAATGAGCATTATAAAATGTATTAAATATTGTATTTGTATTTGTATTTGTATTAGTTGCATTTTCAGCCTATTTGGAATTGGTTTTGATCAAGCTAGTGTGTTAATTTCTATATCATTAAGTTAGGAGGGGCTTGGTTGTGAGATTAAAGCTGTTATAATTGAATTTTAAGAAAGGGTTACTCTTCACTTGTTATAAAAGAAGATTGTATAGGATTCCTTTTGACCCTTAGAAAAACAAGATTATGTGGGTTATTCTTTACCCTTAAGTACGATTGTAAGGTTTCTCTTTACCCCCTTTATGGAAAAAAGTGGTTTTTATGGATTTCTCTTCACCTTAAAGAAGATTTCTATTAGTGAAAGTTCTAACATCATTGTTAGGAGTGAATGTAGGATAAAGTAGATTATTCAAAACTCTATAAATCCTTGTGTATCTATCTTTCCTTAACTTCTTTTATATTGTGCATATTGAGTTTGATTTATAGTTACTGAATACGAATGCCTTCTAGAGAGATTAATTACCTAGATCATAACTTCATAATTTTTGCTAATTCTTATGTTGTCTTGGGAGTTTACTTTTAATTCTTGCTAATTCTTATAAGTTGTCTTGGGAGTTTAATTCCTCTATTGAGTAGGTTAGATAATAAAGATATGAATGCACCTGTAGTTGCAATCCTCAAGGAATGACTATCTAGACTCATACTACGTAACACTAGGAGCACTTGTCTTATTGTGTTTTGTGATATTACTTTATTGAGATTCTTGATTTATTTTTGTTTAAAACCTATGCATGTTTACACATTATGAATTTTTTGGCATCGTTGCTAGGCATAGAGTTAAATTATTAAAATGTTTATTTTATGTATTGGACTATCCATGTTTACCTTGTTGTTTCTTTTATTTGTTTAAGGTTTTTTCAATCTTTAGTTTTTTCACTTTTAATTTGGTTTAAAAACTCTTCTCTTCTTGATCTTCTATTTGTTCATACACTTTTCAACTTAGGTATTCCCTTTTATGACTAGGAAAAATACAAATCGAGATGTTTTAACCTAACCCTGAGGTGGAAAGAACATTTAGGAGAGGTTTAAAGGATAAGGAACTTGAGAGTAGCACAAGGTTTGAGGTCCTTAACCCAAAAATAAACATCATGGATAGAGAAGTGGGACTTACAGCATAACTAACCATGAGATTTTTGAAGGCCCTCTCTTTAAGGCACAGAATCCAACATTCATAAACTGAGGGCAGATACTGAGAGCTTTGGGATCAAACTACAGATGATTCAAACGTTGCAAAATTATATGCAGTTTAATAAGATTATGATTGAGGATCCTAATGCCCATATAATTAATTTTTTGGAGATTTGTGGCACATTCTAGTTTAATGGTATATCAAAGGAAGTAATTTGGCTAAGACTATTACCTTTCACATTAAGGAGTAAAGCAAAGTCTTAATAAAGTTTAACCCTTCTAGATCTATCACTTCTTAGAATCAATTGGCAAAAAAGTTCCTCACCAAATATTTCCCTCCCTCTCGTTTGGCTAAATTACGTAATGAGATTATTTCTTTTCAATAATGGGAGCAGAAAAACCTATACGAAGCTTGGGAGCATTAGAAGGACATGTTGAGGAAGTGCTCGCACCATGGATTCGTTTTGGGTATATTGATGGAAACCTTTCACAGTGGACTTAACTTTACTATAAAGTAATTGACAGATGCATCATCCGGTGGCACAAAAAGTTTCATGACCCCCGAGTAGCTTTAAAAATTCATTAAAAACATTTTCGTTAATACTTACCAATAAGGAAATGCAGGAAAGAGATCTAAGTCAAGCGGAGAAGCGCACAATGTGGATGGTGTAGCCTTATTGGAAGTTAAAATAGAGGCTCTAATAAGGAAGATGGAGAACATTAAAGTGCATATGTCTCAGCCCAGGTAATGATATGTGATTTTTATAGAGTCGGAGGTCAGGTAGAACTAGTGGACTATCAGGTCGAATAAGTGGGCTATGTAGGAAATCATTAAAATAATATATGTAGCAACGCATATAATCCGAGGTGGCACAATCATTCTATCTTCTGAAGAAAGGGCAAGGGCAATGAAGGATAAACCACTCACCTAGTTTCCAATAGAAATAGCCTAGGAAATCTAACTTGGAGGAGATCCTACCTTAAGTATATCATTAATATGGATGCCCAATTCATGAATATGAGAGCTTTAATCAAGAATTTAAGGAATTGGGTTAGGTAACTTGCTGGGAATGTTTCAGAGTGACCCCTAGGGGAAACACTAAGAAAAACCTGGAAGAGACTGCATATGTGGTGTTCTTGGGTGAGAAGAAGGAAATAATTGATGAGAAAGAAGAGGAAAAGGTTGTGTATGAAGAAGAAGTAAAAAAGAAGAAGTAATAGTTACCGCTTTTGGCTAATAAGAAAGGAAACTTGAACAACTTGAGGAGCACTCAAGTATGTATTTTGAACTTATAGTTTAAATCTCTTATGCATGATCTAAAGAATGCAAGATTCACATGTGATGTGCTTTTCAACAACAAGAAGAAAGAGAGGTCAAGGATGATGATGAGTGAGGAGTGTGTTGTCATCATTGTAGACAAACTACCACTGAAGCTAAAATACCCAGTGAATTTTCTCAATTCCTTGCATGATTTGTAGTTCACATTTGCATGATGCATTGGCTGATCCAAGAGCTATTGTAAATCTTATGTCTAAAAAGTTATTGCATAAATTGTATCTAGAGAATACAAAACATACTATGATAAGCATACAATTGGCAAATAGATTTATTAATTATCTTAGGATCATAATGGATGATGATCTTATGAAATTTGTTAATTTGATACTTCTAATCGTTTTTGTAATCCTAGATGTAGAGAATGAAGATGAGATTCCCTTAATTCTGGATCGATCTTTCCTATCCATTTTTAAAGCATTAATTGATGTTCTAGAAAAGAAACTAACACTTGGATTTGAATATAAATTGATCACTTCTACTAATTGTGAACTATCAAGTCATTTTTGAATGAGAAGTAACATTCCCCTTCTTTTTGTAATACTATTGGTTTTTTAAATTGATGCATATAGGTTGCATTTTGGCATATTTGAATTATTTGCATTTTTAGCTGTTTTTAAATTTTATCATGTTAAGTTTTACATCATTCTTAGGTACACAATGAGTAAACTTGAGGAATTTTAAAATGCAACTAAGTGATTAAAGTGAAAAAAATTGGGTACACCACGGCCTAGGCCACCCATATGGCCTAAGGGATCTGAAGGTAGTGAGAATCACGAGTAGAACCGTGTACCTCCCACTTCGTTTATTCATGGTTTTTTCAAACCTAAATCTCAAACATCTCCTCTTATAAACCTTTTAACACCAAATCAATCTTTTAAGTCCATTTTTTATGGATCAATCCACTAATATTTCATCAATCAAAAAAGTATTATGCTCCATCTTTCATTAAAATTTTGAAACTTAGGGTTTATTTCTTGATTTAGAGGTTTATATATAAATAATATGTCCTTCATTCAATTGATGCAATTTTTCATCAATAACATGTTTAACTATTGGCCTAGGATGTTTTCCCCTATGAAATAGCTCTTATTTAACATTACACATATTTTTATTTATCAATTTGAATAATCTTTCATATGGGTGTTTGTCAATTTTGAAAATTGCAAACCTTGTTCTTTAAAATTTATGGTTTTTCAATCTTGATTGTTTGTCAGTGATGTTTTGTTAATTGTTTGGAGATGTGAAATCACTTATCGATGATTAACATTATAAAACAAGAGCGATTGAGTGATTGAAATTTTAAGTTAAGAATGTTAAGAATGACTTGAAATCTTTTTTTTATTACTATGTTCTTTGTGGCCTAAGGGAACTTATGTGTTGTGCTTGATTCATAGACATTTTCCCCTTTCTCCATAATTGGTAATTATCATGTCTTTTTTATTGCTTAAGTTGGATGGCTGATACTTGCTAGGGGTTTATAAACCATATAGTTGCTAAATATTGAGACACATGACATGACTTAGTATGTGAAGCATTGATAGTTAATATAATGTCATTGTGATGTGTTCATATACTAATATGGTTCATAATTTGTTAAAGTTAGGCATGTATTTCAACACTCATAATGCTTTAGTGTTCTCGTAAGAATCATTCCTAGATAGAAGGAATTAGCAAAGAACATTCATCATAATAAGGATTCCTCTTTTAGATGCACTGATTGTGAGCCATCTAATCCTGAATTTGAGAACTTTAAGATCAACAACAAGTACCACACATTACTTAAATTAAAAATTGAATGCACCAAGTGTTTGGAGTTTGAAGAATTGGAAAGGTTGGGAATAGAAGATTGAATTAGGTATTATTTAAAGGTTGGAGGATGGGATAGCTTTGTGGTGATAAGGGAATCATGTCAAGTAAACCTGCAATGCAAGTTCTTAACCACCTTCTAGTTCAACAAATATATGGTTAGGACTATAGATAATGATGTGATAAAAGTCTAGCTCACTAAAAGAGAATTCTCTATGTAGATTCGCCTTGGGGATATAAATAAGTAAATGAACAGACAAGGATGAGATCGAGTTTACCAGGTTAGAGTTCAAAACCCTAGCTGACACTTCTTAGAGGTATTAGAGGCAAGCATAATAAAAAGCTCCCAGAATAAGTCCCTAACACTTAGAGTCGTTCATAGACTTTTTAAATATAAAATGAGGGAGGCACAAGAAAATACAGTGGTGGTGAAAGTCAGTAAGCTAAATCCACCTATGGTGAATGACCAATGACCTCTACTCCAATATGGGAGGAGCCTTAGCCCTTTATTTTTCCCATTTGACTAATAAGTAAAGAGGGACATTGAGTGGATCTTCGTATGTTAGGAGGCTAGCTAAAAACCTAGGGATCATGTTGCGTATAATGTATTAAGGGAGGGAGATAAACATGGAGCTCATAGATTTTTATTCAATATGTTTTCATGATTTTATTAGACTGTCAATTCTCTAAGTTAGATCACTCTCTCTTTTGAATTATAAAATTATATTCAACTTGGTAAATTAATAAAAAGATCTCTCTATCTCATCCTATCAATTAAATGCATTAAACGTTTGGAAAACCTATTATTTGAATTAAGCTTACACCTAATCTGGACATCTTATATAAACCTATCTCTAGGTCTCCATGTAAGATGCATTGTTTATGGATTGATCTAAAACACAAATTCAGTTTCTCAATTAAAACACATGAAATCATATCTTGCATTGCAATGAAAATTCATTGTCAATAATTATAGAAACAAATCCAACTTAAATTTGGAAATTTAATGTTAAATTAAAAGTAATGAAAAATTCACCTTAGCATTCATAACACCCTAAAGCCTATGAGAAAATTAGATCCTAAACATAAAAAAGTCATAATAATGATCATAATAAGGAAATAAAGAGAGATGTCATGGTTATTGGTTTGAATTCTTTAACTCATTGATGATCCTTGATGTGAATTCCTATCTTGTCTTGAGTTTGATGCATTTAGATCAATCTTTTTCTTTGAATCTTATGCAAAACCTTTGGAAGATGGCTTAAGACTTGTCTTCTACCCTTTAGTGGCTCTTTTTTAGGGCCAAGAGGCAAGAAATCCCTAAAAAATATCCTAATTTGGTTATTTACGTAAGGGGGTCCGGCATGAACCATGGGTATACCTATGTCCGTGGATTTGACTATGATTCACACTAACCTAAAATCACAGGCAGACCCATGACTATAGGTCTACTCATGGTCTTCCTAGTTTTTCTTCTCTCTTGGTATTTTTACTTTAACTTGTCCTCTACTCATCATTTGGCCATGGAATTTGATGCGGAGCTTTCTAGCTTGATACTCTTACACTCCAAATCAATCCCACATCTTTTTTTAATCCCAAAGTTTTATAAAAATTCTCGTAAAAATCCTATAACACATAGACAATCAATGGAAAATATATAGTTAATATCTTGTTTCAACATTTAATTCAATATTCACATAATTCACATGGATATTCCCTCAAACTTAAGATAGTCATTACAAAATCATTCCTAAAAGATATATACTTTAGATACTATCATTCCTTTAGCTGTTCCTTTCATGACCACTATTATTCTTGATTTAATCTAGTCATTTGTTTCTAGTTTCTCTCAAGCTCTATATCATTTCCTTCTAAATGGATCCCTCATAAACCGTCAACTCTAAAAACCATAAGTTGCTTCCATATTCAAACACTAACCCAAATGTTAACCCATCTTCAAAACCTAACCTAAACATCAACCCTTTATCCTCTTAATTGCACCCTCCTTAACTTTCTATCTCTCAAAACCATAACCAGATCCTTTTATTAAACACAAACCTAAACCTAAGCCTAAATTCTTCTTAATGGCCACCTCTCCCTTCCTAAACACCAACTACTGACCCTCACCTAAAAATTGGTCAAAACTAAAACTCTAACTAGAACAGTTTGTCTCCAAACACTAGCCTTTTAGCACTGCATACTTAGAAAGCTGTGATTTTAGATTTGTAGCACCTCGGTAGAGCAAACTCTCGCCTTTTACCCTACCTGAGTTGGAAAAGATCAAATAGTCATCATACCACCTGATGATCTGGCAAAGAAAGGGGCTTTGAAGTTTAGCCAAATGCTAATAGGTATTTTCATCAGTAAAAGGCCTACCTACCCAATAATCCAAAGTATTCCCCTGAGGTCCTAAAAGAGTTATGGCTTGTTGGAAATCCTAGTAACTAATTCTAATTAGTTTCTGTTTAAGATTGGTTCTATGAAGAATGCATGTTGTTGTAGCACAAGGTTGATGACACATCTTTGTGAAGTCTTTATTTGAAAAAAAAAAGGAAACTAAATGTTAGTTTAGATGAGGATATATCTGAAGCCCCAATTTGCGTTTGATTAAAAATATTCCATTTGAATATCGGTCAGTTAAAGGGCTGAGTCACATTACATGTGCTGCAGGTTAGGCTTTCAATTATGGATTCAGTCATATTTAGAATTCCAAGAGTGAATTATGCATGTATTTTTGTAGAAATAGACCTAAAGAAAGATTGGCTATATTGTTATAAAGTGGTCACGTAAAGTGAAGAGGGAGAGAATTCTAAAGGAGATTCAAATTTCCTATGAGTTAAGATCGAATCCTATAAAGTGGAATGGAAGCCAACTAGTTAAAGATTCAAAATAGGTTTCCAAGAGGAGTTGATACATGTTACTACTAGACAACTGAACGAGATCTAAATTTAACAATAACAAAAGATAGCTAATGAAAACTAAGAGAAGAAGATAACTCAAGACAGAAAGAAACTACAGTAAATAGTAATCCCTCATGATGTCTAAGTACCTTAGTAGATCTAAGAGGAGTGTCAAGACACTATCAAAGAGCCATCCTAAGAAAAATATAGTAACCCTTAAACCCCTTTAGTTATGAATTGGTTTAGATCGATAAATATGTTAGACCCTCAAATCAAACCTTAGGTGGTCAAGAAGATTCAGCCTTTACAACTGGGAAGATTTTGGGTGGAAGACTTGAGATTTGAATAATTTTTACTTTGAAATTAACCAATACGTAGGAAAGTACAGTTATCGAGCAAGTAACATAATGAGGTATTTTTAAGACCACAAGGGTTGGTCCCACAGGGAAAATGTATAATTATTAGGTTAATTAGTTTACAAATATCTAGGAAATTCTAATTGATTAATTAAAAAGACAAAAATTGCTAATTCAGCCTACCATGCTTCAATTAATGCACTTTTTATTTCTAAATTGTTTAAAAATTTTTTAAAAAATTATCAACTTATAGAAATTAGCTAAGGATTAGGTTTTTCATGAATGAATTGGACATTTAACAATTTTTAGGGCTAAGTTAGAGTATATTTACAAAATTAAGACAAAGCTATGGTTAAGAATATATCTTTTCTTACTTAATCCGAACTTGAAGTTTGGTCATGAATTAAATTAAGTTAAAAGGCTTTATGTTTAAGAAGTTAACTTCTAGATCCATAATCTTATAACTTAGACTCTAAAAAAAATCAAGGTTTAGTCATTAAATAATTATTTTGTGTTGTTTATTGATTCCTCTAATAACCTAAGTTTATTTCTCAAGTCTTAGATCACCTTTTAATCCATTATTGAATAGCCAGCTTAAAATAGATTTTCTAGGCCTTTAATAAACAAAAATCAGACCCTTAATCATACAAAAAAGATCTCTTCATTAATTTATACAATAATCCTTAGCTAAAAATCGCATCAACTACACATAATGGTCAAAGTAAGCATAATATACATCTTAATCAACATACTTTGATTAATCTTAATACAAGAGCTTAATTAACAAGTTTAGAAGTTAAAAAACACCTAAGGAAAACTCCTAGATTATTTAAAGACTCCTTAACTAGATCTAAACTATAGTCTAGTTCTTGATCAACAAGGAACATGCATGAAAATCAAATAACATAGAATGACATAAGCTTAAGCAAAATATCTTTGATTAATCCTAAAAATAGGAGTGTAAAAAATATAATTTGAGTTAAAGAAACCCCTTAGATGATTTCCAAGCTCAGATATGAGTCTTAACATCAAGCTTTAACAATTAGTAGCTTAGAAAACAATTTAGAAGTCAAAATACAAGTGTTTAAAACCTAAGAACGGTAAGAAATTCTAATAGAGAAGGTAAAGAAAACTTAGGACTTGTCAGATCTGATCTCATTCTTATTATCTGACTCTTATGTTTTTAACATTTTTTTGAAGCTCAAAGGCATCCCACTTAGTCTTTAACAAATAAAAAAATTAATGGAAGACACACCTCGGCCATAGTATTGGAGATTTGGTGAAGATATGTCTGGCTGCTAGCTATATAAGGAGTTGATTTTAGGGTATACGGCAGGTTGGAAAGCATCGTATAGCTCATTGTGATGCAGCCTATATATGGAGGCCTTGGGAGTTATACGGGGTCTCTCTAGATCTATGTATAGCTCTTTGAAAGTGACCAATTTACTGCCTTTTTTCATAATTCTTCAATTAATCTCCATTTTCTGCCAATTAAATAATTCTAACCATAAATTCAACATATAAACATAAAATTAGGGGTCAAAAGATAACAAATATCCATTAAAAACAAAATCAATTTGACCCCTATCAATTCCCCCACACTTAAGCATTTACTTGTCCTTAAAAAAATCAATCACTTAATTTTCTCAAAATAGTATAGAATTATATAACAAATTGACCCAATATCAATAACATAATTATTGAAGATGCCTTTTAATCATTTAAAAATAATGACTCACAGAAATGTTTTATAATTAATCACATCAAATCGCAAGTGCGCTTAAATCATTTCATTATTTTTCAATCTTCATCCTATATCTCAAAAATCAATTCCACATGTAAAAGGAAAAACTACGGAGTTTAATGCATCAACTTTCTAAACATTTTCACATCCTTTATTTATTTTAAGCCATAATATAATTAATTAAATATGTGAGTAGTTTGGTTGAGCAGTCACTCAATCTTTTAACACGATGGTGAACATTTTCTCGTGAATAATCCTCAGTTAATCAATTATGTAACCTTAAATCAATTATCTACCAACACCACTCAATAACTTCAACCTTATGAGTTTTTCTTTAACAAGGATGGAGGTTAACATAGTGAATTCTAGTCACTTATTTAATTAATTTGAATTTGTAAGTCCTATGGCACCCAAGAGGGGGGTGAATTGGGTATTAAAAACTTTTTCGCAAACTTAAAACTATCAACTTAATTCAATTGGAAAGCTAAATGAAATCACTAAACCAATATTCAACCTAATATGAAATGTTTTTGCAAATATCAAATTTAATGCAATAAGGGAGTAGAGAGAAGGACACAAAGCAATTTTTTAAGGAAGTTCACCTACCC
>JAOXYD010163964.1:0-10208 GCA_028565735.1 Pinacopodium congolense | reverse complement strand
TTACAATTTTAAAAATTTTGAAGGTATTATATTTATCATACCAATTATTTAAAATTTCTTGATTACAACAAAAAGAATTTCTACATATAATTATATATATATATATATTATAATCTGGGTATAGTTAAAAATAAATTTAATTGCAATTATATCTAGTACAAAAAGTATGTATCTTTTAAAAAAGTATGTATCTTTTTAAAAAGTATATATTATTTTTAAAATTTTTTATATGTTTAAAATAATATTATTTGTTTTAAAAATAAATAGGAGATATATTTAAATTTTAAAATTATTTCAAATACATTTTAAATTATATTTTCAAAATTAAAAAATTATTTATATCCCATAATTCAAAATTCAAAATTCGCATATAAAAAATTTAAAACATAAACAGTAAGAAAAAGATAGTGATTGATTTATTCGACAAATATGAATGAATCAATATATATTCGATAAGAAGATTTTTTTTTTCTAAATTATATAACAGGTATTAAGAAACATCGTTTTAAAAATAATCGTGATTATGAAAACTAAACAACTGCTACTCTTAAATCAAACCATAGTGAAAGTGGAACACATCAGGCTTAATTCCAAGCGAAACACTTTAGTCTAATGTCATGCAAAATACCTCAAGTCTAAAGATAAGTGAAATACCTCAAGTTTAATGACAAGCAAGATACCTGAAGCCTAATGTCAAGTGAAACACTCTAGGCCTACAAGCAAATAACCTTCAGCCTAATAATAAGTAAAACTTGACTTTAAGTGAAACACCTGAAGTCTAGCAATAAATGAAACACCCTAGACCCAATGATAATTAAAACACCTTACGTTGTTAGACAACTGAAACAATTTAAACTTAATAGCAAAACACCTCAAGTTTTATGACAAGTGAAAAATATCAAAGTCTAATGACAAACGGTAAGTAAAACTACAGACCAATGACTAGCGACAAACATGAGGTGAAATGACAACCTAGGCAAAAGCAAAATAAATGACTAACAAAATGATGCAATGATAGGAATTCAAGATAAGACAATAGGGTGGAAAGTATAAACATAACAAGCGACACAGTGGTTATTGTTTAGATTGGAGATGATTGTTTCAGATGAAGTTAAAAGGAAAAGCAGACAAGAACAGTTCAAGTAATTAAATGCTTACTTAAAAGAAACCTATTTGAAGGATGCTTAAAATATGAGAGCAAGGGCTCGAAATACTTAAGAAAGCCCACCACCTCCATCCCCACCACCACCAGTTAAATCTATTCTGAGGAGACTAGACCTACAATAGCCTTGACCCATTGGGCCTAAGCCCCGTTTAGCTAAAGCCTTCGGAATAAGCAAATTATGATTTACACGCATTGGAATTAAATGCTGTTTAACATTCTTTTGGTTCGTCGACTTGACGTAATATTTATAAATAATTAATAATTAGACTTGACCCCAGTACAACCTCAAGTTGGATTAAATTTTCAATCATTAGGTTGGGTATTGAATGAACAATGTTAGTTTCATCCGAACTAAGCCCAAAATCAGTGAAAGAAAGCTTTTACCATGAGATAGTTCCAATGATTTAATTTTTTTATAATTATCTCTCGATTAAATTTTAAGACTTTATATGACATAATGATTTATAATATCGACTCCCGTGTTATTATTTAGACACTCAAATCACGTGTTTCAAGATTTTTCTTTCACACACGCACACAAAAACATTAAAAAAGAGACCTTTTAATATTTTTCTCAAAGCCCTAAAAAATCAAGCACAGTTATTTATAATTTGAAAACAAGCATTCCTTCCAAGTTTTAGCAACTAATCAACCAAAAGCCATTCACGGCTCTCACCGCTTAAGAGCTAAAGAACAAATTTGAGTTCAAACATGCATGAATGCCTTTTGGGCCCCGAAAGCGACAGGCATACCAGTTTTAACTTTTTTGCAGAAAGGGGCATTTGAAAGTAACCGTCAATGCCTGATATGCACCAGGGACAACATCTCAAGTGACTTCATAATACATTACAATTATGAGACTTCTTCGTATTTCTTCTTCCCTTTCGTCTTTTTCCACCTAGAAGGTTCAATTTCTAAGTGCCTGTAAAAGGAAGAAAGAATCAACGGTCCTCATGATGAACAGAGCTGTTTATGCATTAGTTTCTTATTGGCTCAACTACTTGATTACCACATATTTACATTAATCTCCAAACGTATGACATCGATGGTTAAGCATTTTTGCTTGTTTTGCCTCACTTTAAGTCTTTTTATTTGATACACACGTCAATTTTTGGATGGGATTTTATTTATTTAAAATGGTTTTTTTAAAAAAAACTCCCTATGTTTATCGTAAAGTGAAATTTAATTTCAAACAATTAACCTCCTAAAATCAATTACTAAACTGGATAATTTAATTATTTTGAACTTACTATTTAAAAATATCTTTTAAAACAATAATAATATTTTATATTTTATATAAAAATATTTTACCAGTCATTGAAATGACTTTAAAGATGATGTTATTTAAAAATAAAATTTATATTTTGTCTTGATTAATTTATTGAGCATAATTTTTAAAATACAACTTCCTTAAAGAGGAAGATATCTTAAATAATTTTCTTTTAATAAGCTCAATATGCACTTGAAATCATTAAAAAAGAAAAAGTTGAGAGGGCTCTCACATTATTAAAGTAGGGCATATTTCTTTAATTGATAGCCGAGTGCAAATTGGTATGACAATATATATAAAAAAAAGAAATTGGGATTAGTTCCTGACATCAATTGCAATCTCATCGAGTTAGCTTATTAACACAATTGACTTATTTAAGAATCTTGCTTTATGGCATGCAAACTTTTAAGTATCAAAGATCAATTGGTTCTATTTGTATTTATATATAAATCAGTATATAATGTATGTGAAGTGAAAATAAAAGAAAGAGTGGCACTTCGTTTTGTCAATGTCAAACGAGTTAGAAGCAACTTTCAAGGCCTCCGTCTCTCTCTTTTCAGCTATTCATAATGCACGAAAGAATCCAAAAAGTGCTTTCAAGTTTGGGCCATACACCAAAGCATTTTCCCGCTGCAGTTTATCTACAGAGACAAAAGCACAATGAGACACTCCACTCCAGCTGTTTTTCTTTTAACCCAGTCTCTTTCACCTTTGTCCATATATTTTCTAATTTGGCCGCCACCGATATCTGAGTTCCTCGAAGGAGTCGTTGTTGATAAAGAGAGTTTATTAGTTGCCTATTGTGAACCCACTATTGTGACCCACTATTGTGAGTGGTAACGTGACCTTTGGTTTTAGAGGATGACAAATTGTTTCTTCCTTGACGCCAAAAGTCCACGAGCGATTTTTTGCGGTCGCCAAATGTCTGCTTTTACATTCACCACACGTAATAACTTAGTTGGAGCAATCTAGACAATCCAACTAAGTGCATTTGTAGAAAAAGAAGAAAATTCTAATAGAGATCCAAAACAAGAAGCCTTCTCTTTTCCCTAAAGTGGGAATTTTAAGGAATTCTTTTTCTACTTTAGGAACTGCCAGTGATGACAGAGTTAATCCCCCAAAGTGTACATCCCTCATTCCTCACTTCCTTTTATAGGAGCATATAGTTATTTATTATTTCATCTTCATATTAAACTTTACAGCTATACACCATATATATATATATATATATATATTCTCCCTCTCATATGTAAGTTTTTATCCTCAACTAGAAGAAATCTATTTGACTACAATTATAATTGTGCTATTGTGATCAAGTGGGTTCTCCTATTCAGAATTTTGCTTTCAACTTTTCATGTCATGCATACCCAAGTTCCATGAATGTTCAAACTACATAACGTGAGACAAAAGTAACTTATTTACTCAAATTCATGCTCCAAGTTGTTAGAATATCAAATGAGCTTTCAAAGCTTTAATCAATATATATATATATATACACACATACATGTGCATACACAATTTTAAATTAATACTGATATAATCGTCTAAATAAATAATACTATTACCATACTTACTATGCATTCTTTTCTACAAGGTATGGACCTTTATGTTCATCCAAAGAATGTCAAATTCCTCGTATATGGAGTTAGAGGCGTGGGATCGATTCACATAAATCTTTTGTATCTATTTCCCTTATTCTTTCTAACTTTGTGTTATTAATATTATAAAACCTGTTTGCTAATTATTTCAATTAATAAATTGGAAAAAATAAAACTTAGATATAGAAAAAAGCACATATCTATATATATATATAGAGAGAGAGTGAGAGTTTCCTTTTTATAATGTAAATGAAATAACTAGGCCTTCAATATGCTTTTATGCAAATTATCATTTTATTATTTTATCATTTAAAAAATACAATTATATCGTTTTAACATTTAAGATTTATGATTTAGGACTTTGAAATTTAGGATTTAAAACCATTTGAGTCCCTTGGTTGGGTCTTAATTTAAATTAACGAAAAATTAGAGTTAGGGGCAATTTTATCCATAAATATTTCAACTCTTAATCGACGGTGCAATTAGCTCCTTCAAATTAATAATGACCTAATTAACGCCTACTCTCACCATAAAAAATATTTAGAAAAAGGCCCCTGTCCCTTTTTATAATGAAATCATCATTCTTGCCACTACAAATCTGTAAGTGCACTTTTGTACCCATTTATATGAAGAAAAAAAAGAAAACGAAGAAGAAGAAGAAACGAAAGGGGAATGTTTGTTCTTTCCTTTTTCTTTTTTGAGTTCACACTTATTGCTTGTCTAACACTTCTTCTTTACTTTATGGTTGGAACTATGAGAAAAAAGACAAAAGCTTGGGTTGAAGCTTTGTAGATAATCTGTTAAATGAAAACCAAATTGCAATACTAAAAAAGAATTTTTATAATTCTCTCTCTCTCTCTCTCTCTAACTAATAATTTATTATTATTTTATTTTTCATCATTATTTCTTCTTTTTTAAAGAAAGTAAAATAAAATCAGTTACCATCATTTGAAGAATTTAGCTAAGGTCAATAAAATCATGATTTAGTATGATGGCCTAATCTTTTTCGTTTTATTTTGTGAGAAGAAGCATAATAAATAGGTTGCCAAATAATTATCAACAAACAATTAAGAAGAAATTTATAAGAGGATATCAGGATTACCAACTCTAGATCTTATGTTAGATAAACTAACGGAAATCTGAAATAAATTAGCAACTCGTTTGTTCCTTTTCCATTCTTCTTATTTATATATTTACCTATCGCGGTGGACTTTTTTTAAGTAACATTCATATAAATAATAAATGCATCTATTAACTTTGTTATATGATTGTTATTATGTCTTCTAGTGATCAAATTAATGGGAAAATGAAATTCGAATTGCTTTTTCGAAAAGGGAGATTCGAATAGTTAAAGTATAACAAAGTTAGTAAAATTTATCATATGATTTTTTAAATTAATATTATTTTAATTCTAATAAATCAATTGGCAATATAACTAGTAAAAGTGTATTTTATTAGACAACTTAATTCCTCTCTTTTATAATTCCCTTTTGAGCCTGCTTTTAAAAATAAGTAATTGAAATATAAATATTTAAAATGCATGTCTATTTATTTAAAATGGTTCAAGTTCATTGTAATTTAAATAATATTGAATTAATTTTAATGACTTCAATTTTAAATTAAATTTATATAATTTTATAAGAATTGCATCTTAGTAAAACATAATATCTAACATTTATTCTCTATCAGTTAAACATCTAATATTTGATTTTCAAAGTTCCTTAATTGTGAAAATTTTACGATCAAGTCTATCTTGATCGAATTGTCCTTTCAGTTTTTAATTATTCTATGTCTAACCATTAAATTCCTAACACATTAGTAATAACTGTAAAACTATTATCATGTAATATGTCTAGATTAGATAAATTAAAATTTTTATATTTTTAATTTTCTTATTAAACAATTTATATTCACATATTAAGATCAATGTTTAACTTTCAAATAATATAATAATATGAGAGGAGTTAAGTAGGCTTATGCAAGTTTTACACTCTTTAAAATGATTTAGGGAACAACTTAAAGTCTAAATGTATGATGATAAATATTGAGCAATTCAATCATAAGAAAGTATTCATAGTTACAATTTACAAAATTAAATGTAAGAGATAATAAAGAACAAGGGGCAATTTTAGTGGATTGACCAATCCTTGATCTGCATCCACCCCTAAGTTTTGTCTTAGTCCATTATCATTTTCTTTCAATGGGTAAGGTGTAATCTATTTGGCAAACCTCTTTCTTTGAGTAAAAACAAGCTCTTATAATCATCTCACTTTAAAACCTAGTAAAAAAGCAACTTTCTACATAATAAAGACTAAGAAAAAAAATTAAACGTTTAATTACACTTACAAATAAACCATTATAATAATCCCTTTTTACTTTATCAATGCTATAATGTTCATGTATAAATTGCATTAAAAGCTTACAACAACTTGTAAAGCTCACTATGACTTATTCAAGAAGCATTTAAGACTCATAAAAACTTTAGAAAGGTGATTCAATATCAATAAAAAAGAACTTTGCTTCTTATTGTTAGAATAAAAGCCTAATTGTTAAAAAACTCATATTTTGTCTATATGATCAACTTATCACCAATTGGATGGTTTTTTTTTAAACTATGCAAACTCTTTTGATATTTTGTTAAGTTAATAGTTCATTTGATCTAATGCATTCCTTAAAAAAAACTTGAACTTCAAATAGTCATTTAATTGAACTCCATGCGCCATAGGTCGATTAAATACACCAGACTTAGCATTTAAAAAAAAGTTATCAAAGTAATTAATCCATCCTTTTGACAAAAATTTCCTTTTAACACCTTGATGCAAGCATGAGGAGCTAATCAGAAGATCAACTATATATGCTTTTTGAACCAATTACAAAAGTTGGAATTTGAGAAGACTTGGAAGTAAGAGCTTATGAAAAAAAGGAACAACGTTCTTAATGTTTCTTAATTATTATAGTCTTTATTTTAATGTAATTAGGATATAATTTACTTAATTATAAAGCCTAAAACATGTTTAATATATTTTTGAACTTTTTTCTAGTTTCCTATTTGGATTAGGACTTACTCTAGGAAACTCCAATATGATAATAGAGGGATACTTTAATATAACATTAGGAATCTAAGTCTAAATGAGATTCTTAGAACCTTGATTAAAGGACTTTATTAAAGTCCTAGTCAAAGTATGATTAATAGTTAGATTTCCACCTGAATAGGAACAATAAGAGTTTCAATTCAAGTAGTATTCCTTATCAATGTTTTATTTAAGTAGAATCCTTATTACACTTGTAATTAAAGGCATATCACATTCATTATATTCCCCATATCTAAACAATAAAGATATATTTGAAATTTGAGATATATGATTTAAGTTGCATATTTTTTAGAGTCTTGAGTTTTTTTTTCTTTTTTTCTTCATTAAACCCCTAAACTTATTAAAGAATTTGTTTTTTAATAGTGATTAACACCTTTATAAACTTGGTTATTGATTCTTTGTAATTAATGAGTTTATTTCTTTATAAATGTGATTTAGCTTACTTGGTGACATTTTGATCTTATTCAGAGGTTCTCTAGTTTTAATTCTTAAATGGGTTACCATTACAGCTCCAAAAAGTTCCGAACTATGAAAATTAAACATTCAAGATGAGTTTCATAAAACTTCTAGTAAACATTTTCCTTATGCACTAAGTCCAAAATAAATTTTTATGTATTTAAAAATATAAGTGCATTGAATTGAATAAGGAAAGAGTCACAGGAAAAAATAGATTTATCTTTTCAAAGTTAGACTTGATTCTTCCTTCATTTTGTAACCTTGTTTGTTCTTCATTAAATTAACTAGTCTTTGATACTCATTTTAGTATAATTATCTCATTATATCATTTTTTCTTCTATTGTTGCTTCATCTCTCATATACTCCTCACTTATTTGATAATTTAAATTACTATTATCACTAAAGAAAAAATGATTTTTCATAATTGTAAGCTCTATGGCACCCAAGAGGGGGGTGAATTGAGTGTTTAAAAACTATTTATCTAAACAAATTAGCAACCTAAATCAATTGGAAACTAGATGCAATTACTAAATTAAAGTTCAACCTACGATGAAATGATAATGCAACTACCAAAATGAATGCAATAAGTTGAGATAAGAGAAGGACACAAGCCAATTAAAGAAGTTTACCTATCCCAAAGATAGGCTACGTCTCCTTTCCAACTACTTGTTGGATGATTCTATACTAATCAATCAAAATAAGTACAATCTTCTTATAAGGTGAAGAGTAACATTTACAATCTTACTTTTCAAAGGTGAAGAGTAACCCACAATAACAATCTTACTTCCTAAAGGTGAAGAGTAACCTATTGCAACTCTTTTCAAGGTAAAGAGAAGTCTATACAATTCACATATATCCAAATGATTCAATTTTCCCAAAATTCAAGTAACCAAATACACCTTGAAAGATGTTTCACTCAATGCACAATTAAACTAAGGGTATTAACTTTCAATGAATGATATTAATGAATGATGACAATCTTGAAAACCTAAACAAACTTAGTATGACAGAAAATTAGCATAAAAACATGTATATGTATATGTAATATGATCAAGATAGGCTAAACATAAAATCTTGATAGTTTAAGTACTTTATTAATATTTAGCTCAAAACATAAGTATAAGTACTTAAAAATCAAACTAAAACTACCAGAGCACTCCTAACACCTTGTATGAACTAACCACAATAAATACATGCACCCAGAACTGATTTATATCATAAAAAATCATGATTGAATGTAGAACATAAAAAATTGGACAGTTTTGATGTATGAATGAACTAATGTACACAAATGATGAAATAATTAACCAAAAATTCGAAACTTAGATTATTCTTACTCCTAAGAACTTAAACAACCATAAAAAAATAATAACAAACATAAAGAAATAGATTAAGCAAGTTGAAATCGGAATCAAACTCAAATTAGTAAAAATAGTAGCTGTCTTGAGGTATATAAATGTTTAAGATCAATGATAACTTAAATAGGCCTAAACAATTCGAAATAAAGTTCAAACACAATCTAGATACCTTAAGCAACCTGAAAACTCCAATGACATGATTTTAGAAATACGTTTTATCACCCGGAATCGAAATTCAAGATAGAACAGTCTTAACAGAGACAATTTTGATAAATGTATGAGTTCTAGCTTCAATATGATGAAATAGCCTCTCTAAAATGTAAAAGATAGACCAAATAAACTCTTAAATAATCAAGCAAGATATTAGACACAAATTAGCACATCTAGAAACACAAATTGACAGAAAATGATTGGTTGAAAATAAGTGCATTGAAAGTGTGGGCAGCTCGAGACTTTTGAGAAATTCAGGGGGTTTGATCAATTTTCAAATAGTCAAGAGTATCAAAATTCGTTTATAAAGGATATGTATAGCATCTAGAGGCTCAATAAGGGTTTAGGAGGGTTTGTAAGCCATTAGAATGAAGACAAAAAGCTAAACCACGAAAGTAGAAACTAGCAGTTAGAGATGGGGCCATCAACGACGCCCTCTTGGCTGATCAACCGTGCCATTGTTCTTAGAACAGCTCGTAGTTGATGGCTTCTAGAAAACAGGATATAACAGCACCCTGTAGCCCGCTGTTTAGGGAAGAACAAGCTGCTGTTATACATCTAGAAAGCATGAAAATAACTCCAAACTAACTCCAAAACATTTTATACAAGTTCTTAACAATAATTAAGACTTCAAACAACTTTTAAAATCATATCTTAAGGCTATATGAATTATCAAAACTCATCAACCAATTCAAAAACATGAAATGATCTTTTAAATGAAAGAATATGCAACTTTACATATATAAATGCAATGCATGATAAGAACTAAGCCTCAGGTCAATTGAACATCAAGTAAAACTTATAAGCATATTTGAAATAACTTATCTAAGGTCTTGAAGCTTCCAATTCATTACATTGTTTTCAAATTTAACGTTCAAACTCCAAGCTTTTCATAATTAATTCTTCTTGAAACATACTGATAAAGATGCATTTTATAGTATTTCTATATGTGCTTCAATGCCATTTCATCCCTAGTTTGTAGTTTAAATGCTTAATTTGTGTTCATTTTGTGTTTACATGCAGATTTTACCTTAAGGTATAAATACAAATTGCAAGGTC
>JAOXYD010163953.1:0-10208 GCA_028565735.1 Pinacopodium congolense | reverse complement strand
CTGAGGCTGAATACCGTGCACGTGCTACATTAGCTTATAAGCTTCAATAGATTGTGTATGTTTTGTAGGTCTCCAAATTCTTTCTCCTTTACCGGCTTCTGTATATTGCGATAATGTTTCTGCTATTTATCTAGCCAACAATCCTATGTTTCATGAGCGGTCCAAACATATTGAATTGGATTATCATGTAATTTAGGAGAAGCTTCAATCTGGATTATTGTATCTTTTTTCGCTTCCATCTCGTTGTCAGTTGGCCAATGGTTTTACCAAGCCCTTTACTGCTCCTAATTTGGAAGATTTTCTTGTCAAGTTAAATCTTGTTAACATTTACAAGAATCCAACTTGAGGGGGGATATTGCAGTATATTACGGACAAAAAAAGACCATTGCAGTATACAAAAGCAGTAGCAACATTATGGATACATAAGCAACAGGTGTACTGTAGTAATGTTCTCAAAACAGGGGAGAACAAAGGATCATTGTAGCTTAATATTTTTTTTGGAATTTTATTGTACCTTATATGGTAGTTAGATAGTAATTAGTAAAATAGTTAGTTTCTTGGTTAGTTTCCTATTACTACTTTCATATTTGTATAAATACACTGATTGTAAAGTGGCAGATATCAATTAAAGTCCATTTTCATCCAACTATTCTGATATTTCTTGATATCATAAAGATCTTTTTTAGACAACTTCAATTCATCTATTGGAATCATAAATCACCTTTTACCTGCATTAGATTCACATTACAGTAGTTATATTTTGTGGATCACATTCATCATTAATTAATTTTGCTATGTAGAGTGAGATTTCTAGGTGACCAAGTTATTTTTTTTTTCTTTACTATCTTTTGCTTATTTGATTTTCAAAACAAGATTCTCGCAAGCTTATGTTTTAAAAACCAACTTGCAACCTTAAACTTAGGGATTAAATATTATAGTGATAGTGGTGGACCACATGTAGAGATTGGCGCAGCAAGCTTATGCTTTTTAGTTAGATAAATAGTGCTAACTATGCTGCTGAAGTAAACATAAGAGATTAGCCACGTCCCAGAATGTTCAAAGACAAAGACAATAACGTTGGGATGATAATTTAGCGTGCGTAAGAAACTCAAAAGCAAGAAAAAAATCATTTCAGGGAATTATCCATAGAAAGAAGAGATAGGAAAAGCTAATGAAATTAAGACCAATATTCCCAGTGTTTTGATAGGCTGACAATCGGAGAAAATGTTTTTGCAATAGACAATCTTCTCTTCAACATGAGATAAACTAAGTGGAATTAGTTGAAACTCATGACTTCGACTTCATATACTACCATGTTATCTTATCTTCTTGTTTGCTATAGTATATTGCCTCGAAGGTGCTAATTTAATATACTAGTGAGTTTGAAAGCTCGACAACCTAATATTTGTTACCAAAATATCATAACATAAGAAAAAGAAGCAGAGTACTTATTACTAAATATCATAAACACAAAAAAATACTCTTTCATTTGAAGAAGGATACGTCCTCTTCTTGATTCAGAGCTAAACAGACTCTTAAAATAGGTAAATACATAACAAAAGTTGTAGAAAAATAAAGAAATAAAGTGAGTAACAATCCCTCCCTTAAACTGAAGTTTGCTAATATTCAGTTTAAAGTCTTAGCTGCATTTATTGTGTAGATACTCAGTAGCTTTCTAAGCTTCATGAAGAATTCCATCTTCAGGGCCTTGGTGAAAATATCTGCAACTTGATCTTTACTCCTATAGTAGATTAAATAAAATTCTCCATCATTGTTAAGATCTCTTAAGAAATAAAATATCACATCAATGTACTTGCATCTTCCATGTAGTACTAGATTCTTAGAGAGATTGATTGTTGAATTATTATCATAGAAAATATTTGTAGCTTCTGGTTGCTTGAATTTCAGCTCCTTAAGAACTCTTCTTAGCTAAACTACCTGACAAGCACAAGTTATTGCAACAACAAACTCAGCTTCTATACTTGATAAAGTGACAATTAATTTCTTCTTGGATGACCATGAAATTGCAGTTGTTCAAAACATAAAAACATAGCTTGAAGTACTCTTCCGATCATCTTGATCTCTTACATAATCACTGTTAGTAAATCACAACAAATTAAACTTTTCTCCTTTTTTTATAAAATAGCCCAAAGTTCCTAGTTCCTTGCAAATAATGAAGAATTCTTTTGGTAGTTAATAAATGCATTTTTGACTGATTTTCCATACATCTACTAATTAAACTTACAGAATACATAATGTCTGGTCTTGTAGTAGTTAGATACATCAAACTACCTACAATTTACCTGTGAAGTGTGCTGTCAATCTCCTTCCCTTCATGATCTTTGTGCATCTTTAAGCTGGAATCAACTGGAATTTTTGCAGGATTACAATCCTTTATTTGAAACTTATCCAGAATTGCTCCCCCATATTTCTTTTAAGATATAAAGATCCCATCAACTGATTGCATCACTTCTATGCCAAAAAATTAGTGCATCATACCAAGATCAGACATTTCAAACTCATCCATAATAGATTTCTTGAATTCTTGAAACATTGTATCAGAATTTCCAGTAAATATAAGGTCATAAACATATAAACAATCAATGAGCATTTTTCCTTTTTCTCCAACTTTAACAAAAGGTGTATGCTCATAAAGACACTTTGAAAAACCAACTTTGAGAAAGTAAGACTCAAAGCAACTATATAAAACACGTGGTGCTTGTTTTAGTCCATAAAGAGCATTTTTTTAATTTATAAACTCTATTCTCATTTCCACGTTTAACATAATCAGGGGGTTGTTCGACAAATACCTTTTCTTCCAAGTATCAATGCAAGAAAGTTGATTTGACATCTAGTTGGAAGATAGACCAAGAATTCTGTGTAGCCAATGCAACCACCATTCTAATTGTATATGTCTCATAACTAGAGAAAAGACTTATGTATAATCAATTCCATATTGTTGTTTGTATCCCTTAGCCACCAAACGTGCCTTGTACTTATAGACTTCACCATTTCCTTTCAGCTTTGTTTTGAAAACCCACTTTACACCAATGGTGTTATATCCACTTAGAAGATCAGTTAGCTCCCAATTGTTATTTCTTTCAATGGAATCAATTTCATCATCCATTGCTTTTCGCCATTTTTCTTCTTTGATAGCCTTATCAAAAGTTATAGGATCACAATCTGAAAACAAGGCAAAGTAAGAAATTTGATCACTGACCTTATAATCTTCCATCTAAGCTAGTTTTATTCTAACACGACAAAGAGATTGAACTTCTTCTTCATTGATTTCAGCAACATTTGGTGCTATTTTTGCGGTTACTGGAGTTTGTGGATTTTCAGACTCACAAGATGCTATGATCTGCTATTGTTCAATATCATTATTATAAAGGACTTGGGTAGGCTGTTGCCTATTCTAATCCCATGTATTCTTTTCATCAAATGTTACATCCTTGCTAATCAAAATTTTTTATATTAGATGATTAAATAATTTATAAGCTGTGGAAGTGTCACTTACACTAAGAAAGACACATTTTTTAGCCTTATCATTATGTTTCAGCCTTTTTTTATTTGGGATGTGTGCAAATGCAATAAATCCAAAAATTTTAAAATGATTTATAGATGGTCTTCTTCCATTCCAAGCCTCTTCTGGTGTCTTATTTTTAACTGTAAATGTTAGACTTCTATTCAAAATATGAACACTCCAATTTACTGCTTCATGCCAAAAGGTTTTGGAACTCTTCCTTTTACTAACAAGCTTCTTAACATATGGAGGATAGTTCTATTTTTCCTCTTTGATACACCTTTTTACTGTGGTGAATATGCAGCTATAAGCTCTCTTCTATTGCCATGTTGTAGAAAAAAAATTTCAAAATCTTTCGAGCAATATTCACCGTCACGATCTATTTATAGAGTTTGAATGTTTTCATTGTTTTATTTTCCACCCGAGCTTTGAAGCTTTTAAATGTAAAGAATACTTCTGACTTATCTTGCAAAAAATAAACCCAAGTTTTTCTAGAAAAATTCATTAATGAAGGTGATTAAATAAATTTTACCTCCATTAGATGTTGGGTTTATTGGACTATATATATCTGAATGCATCAGTTCAAAAACATCTTTTGCTCTCCATGACTTCCACTTTGAAAATGGAGCACGATGTTGCTTGCCAATGACACATTCCTCACAGACTTAGGAAGGAGTTATTATTTGGGGAAGACCAATAACCATCCTGTTTTGTTGAAGGGTTTTTAATCCACCGAAACTCAAGTTGCCATAACAAAAATGACACAACCACGAGGGGTCCCTTTAGTCATCAAGCAGGATTGAATACTTTCAATCTTTAAGGGAAAAAATATATTTGAATTCATATGAACAACTACAATTACACCTATAATAGGATCATATATTTCATACGTATCCTTCTTAATAGTGATAACATAACCTTTTTCTTGTAACTGACTAGCACTTAAAAGATTGCTTTTTAAGCTACGAACATACAACACAGTAGAGATTTTTTCAACAGAACCATTCGTGGTCTTAATCTTAATATCACCTTTTCCAATCACTTTCACTGTAGAAAAATTATCAAAGCTCATAGTAGAACTGAAATCTTCATTTAGAAAAGAAAAAAAAGACTTACATCCACTCATATGATTGCCGCAGCATTTATCAATATACCAAACATCTGACTCCAATTCCTTCATATCTTGGACAGCCATTAGCGGTATCTCTATTTCAGTCTTTTTAATAAAATTTGAACTCTTTTTCTTGTCAGTAGGTAGCTTAGTTTGACATTCAGAATGATAATGACCAAAATTTTGACATCTAAAGTACTCTACCTGTGATTTGTCGAAATCTTGGGCCTTGACTTTATTTTGATTGTCTCAAGAATTTCTTGTGTCATTTCTACTTTCTCAGTCTGTCCTTCTTTGTTCTGTCCTTCCTCGATCTTTACCACTTCCTCTACCCCTTCCTCTAGAATTTTTGGCATAGGTATTGGTGGAAGCCTTTAATACTTGCTCTTATACTGTTGAATTTATATTCATCTTTTGTTCATAGACTAACAAGGAGCTTTCCAATTCATCAAGGGGATAATCAAATTTTGGTGTCAGAGAACGAAAATTCTTCTCCACAATGGTTACATCATTCATCTTTTCACCATGGCATCTCATTTTATTACATATCTCCATTGTTTTGGCAAAATAACTAGTGATGGATTCTCCATATTTTATTGACAGAACCTCAAAATCCTTCCTCAAGGCTTGCAATTGTGGTCGTTTAACTCTGGCTGAACCTTGATACTTTTTCTTCATAGAGTGCTAAATATCCTTGGAAGTTTCTTTGCAAAGAATGGTTTCCAAGATTGGATGATCAATAACTTGAAAAAGATAATTTTTTGCCTTCAGGTCCTTCAACTTTCTAGTTTCAAGTGCTACCTTTTGAGTATCTGCAAGAATGGTATCTTCTGCTAGTTCTTCAATTCCAAATTCAACAATGTGCCAATACTCCTTTGACTATAAAATTTTTTTCATGAGCATGCTCCAATGATCATAATGACCGTCAAATCGTGGGATGACTGCTTGCACAAAATTAGAATCTATGGCCATTGCCTGTTTCCACTCTCAGGGTCTTAAGGCTCTAATACCACTGTTACCAAAATAGCAGAACAGAAGAAAAAGAAGTAGAGAACTTATTACTAAATATCATAAACACAAAAAGAACACTCTTTCAGTTGAAGAAGGATACGTCCTCTTCTTGATTCAGAACTAAACAAACCTCCTAAAATAGGTAAATACATAATAAGAGGTGCAAAAAAGTAAGGAAATAACATGGATAATAATCCTAGAAAAGTAGGCAACTAAACCTATGTTATGAAGATATTTAAATCAATTAAAACCCGACAGATTAGTTTAACAACTGAAAATCCTAAAAATAGCAACAACTTAAACTCAAATAATAGACAAATAAACAACCAGTGTTAACAATATTTACATAATCCTTGTAGCAATGACAACCTCAAAATGGAAAAAGTATTGGATATTGGAGAAGCGTTCAAGTTAGGAATCCCACCTTTTCTTTCTTGGAATTATAAAAATATGTCCAACTCGTGTTCCCAAAAGGGTTCACATTGCCTCTATTATTGCTAAAATTTATATTGAAGTTTCTAATAATTAGTGCGCATATATCTAACAGCTAGATTTTGTCACTTAAATGGATATTAAAGGACTGAACTGATGTAGCAATACCTGTCACATGATTATAAAATTCGGTGCCAAAGAAATTGTCCAAATAGTCAACTATTCTGCAAAGTTTTGAGGGAAAAAAAGAAATCATATAAGCACACACACAAAAAGAAGAAGAAGAAACCAAGTCACAAACCCTACAAGAGTAAACTTGAATTATGTGTTGTTTTATGGTGAAAAGGTCAAGAAGTTGGCAACTAAAGAGCTTTGATTTCCTGTTATTTCTAATTTGAAATAACTTCTAATTAAACAGCGTATAAAGCATTGAGAATAATTGATAAGTCGGTTAGTAAAAGACTAGAGCTCAAATTAACATGGAGGGAGGGAGAATGCTCTCATGGTTCGAGCCTGAGCCAATCAGAAGCCACCAAATTACAAGGGTAAATCATTTAAAATTCATCATCAAATTAAGGTTTATGAACTGTTAAACTTATACAATGTGATAAAAATAATTCAATAACATACTCTTCTTTTTATTTATAAACCTTTTTAAACAAGTAATTCTACAAAACCACACTCAAAAGTGATAAGATCTATGATTCTTAAAGAAATACACAAATTCAAGTAGTATATTTTAATTAGGTAAAAATTATAATAAACATGTAAAATTATATCCTTTCTATTTTATATGTCAAAATATCTATAATTGCACTTATATAACATAAATAATTTTTCTAGAATACATGTTAAGGAAAGTCATACTAATGTAACATTTCAAAATAATCATATCAAATGTAATTTGTCGTGCCCAACTAACACATAAGCCTTATACTTATCTATGATAGACTCAACTAATTGATTTATTGTCAATAAAATAGTACTTTTTATTAATTCATTCGGCCAACGGAATGGTACCGATCCCATTTTGCCCCAACTTATTTGCCCAATCAGTGAATTGAAACTTGTTCAACCAATAGAATGGTACTACCTTATTTTAATGTTGGTTAAATCATACCAGCCAACATAATGATACATATCCTATTTTGTCGTCAATTAATTCACCTAGACCAACGGAATGGTATTTGCCTTATTATTGCATTGATTAATAGACCTTGATCAACTATACAAGCTTTCATAACACATGCATATGCACAATTATCACCCTTTTAGTGCTTTAAATCATAATTAATAGTACCATGCATGTATACAAAGTAAAAAATTATGAAAAATACATCCACAATTTATTACACGTAATCATAGGTGGTTTACCTACACCCAAAGCCATAATTCACATGCCTAATTTGTTTTTGTATGTCCGTAAATTATGCAAAACACACACAAATTACATAAACCTAACCTTCAGAATTGATAATTTAACAAAAACTATATTCTACCGAGTTCTCTTAAATAAGGTGTTCAACTAATCTACCTAAAAAGAAAATTAAAGAATGCAATCAATTAATCATCACCAAAAAAACATTTAATGTGCAAAAATAACACAATAATAAATTTATAAAGTCTCAACTAATATGTAACGAAGGTACATGTAGATTTATTTCTATTGCAAAATTCAATTTTCATTTACTTGGATCTTTCTTACAATCATCAATATCTAGTTTAAATCTTTTTCTTTTCACTTGAAATTACCCATATCTCTTATGCACTCTCCACCTTCATTTTCTCTTATTACTTTTTTTTAGGAAAAATAGTGACTAAAGTTGTTATAAACCATTAAAAAAACAAACTTTGGGCTTTGACTAGCCAATGATAAGTCGATATTCATTTTAGATATCTTCTTAAGATTTGTATAAAATTCTATTAAATTTTCATAACCTCTTGAATCATATCAACTCTATATTGCTAACAAAAGCAATAATCAAAATATTGAATAATGTTTAGGAACTGACTAATTGGCCTTTAGTCCATGGACATATATGAATTGCAGGCAATAAAATAATATACATAATACTAAAATAAAAAATAAAAAATATATTTATTATTATTATATTACCTGCAGTCCATGGATGTCCATGGACTGAAGGCCAACTAGTTATTTTCTAATGTTTAATGGTGACCAAAAAAAACTTATAAGCTTCTTTCACCAAATTCTCTATTTGAGTTCAACTACAATTAATCAATTTTACATTTTTTTCAAATTTAAATATTAATTTCAACTTAATTAGTAAACATGAAAAGAATATCTAAGATATTAAATTTCATTAAATCATAACTATAACAAATTCAAATGAGTTCTAATAAAAATCAATGCCTTATTGACAAATTAAAGTACATTTGCAATAAAAGATTCATCTTTGCTTCCAATGTACCCAAAAGTAGAAAAAATATTCAGTTAGATTAAGAAAGAATAAGGGACTCATAAGGTACTACTATGATCAGAACGGGACTTTACAAACTTTTCTTTTCTAGTTATATTTATTTCCTTGGATGCTTTGGTCTTCCAAATATTTTCTACGTGTCCTCTTCATTTCATGTGCTTGTATGTAAAGTTCTGTCAGCTTGCTACTAGATTTTGTCCCATGATTATATTTGCATAAGCATAACTTCTCTAATGAAAAGTAAATCGTATGAGATCATTAAGAAGAGTTATATCTAACTAAACACTGGCTTCTCCTCGAGTTTTGTTATTATTAAACCTGGAATAGACATGATGGTGGATGAACATGTTATTCAACGTTGGACAAATCAAACTGTACACACATTGTTTGAGGAAAGTAGATTTTGGAGTTGACATTCGTCGAATAAATGCATTTTGTTGTTTCAAATACATGTTTTATAAATGTTTAATTAAATAATTTCAACCCAGATTCAGGTTTGACATTTATTCGATATCGACAATCACTGATAATTCTCCCGTAGGCATTATAAAACAATGTCTAATAAGGGAGCTTCTACAGACGACAATAAGCCAAATGTATAAGTGCTAAAGATAATCACCTAATCAAACAGTTTCATTCAGTGACATCTTGTGTTAATATTATGAATCCAACTTACTTATCCTAACTCTCAAATTTATACTTTCCTCCTCTGTTTAAAAGAAAAAGAAAGGGCTCTATGTGGTGTTATAAGGGTTCTATGTGGTGTTACACAAAGCTCCCATTCCTGCAATTTCATCATCGTCAAGGCCCTGCCCTAAAGTAATAGAACATGACACTGTTTTTACTTTTTATCGATGTTATGTCTGAGTCCCATAACATGGCCAGCTTCATGTGAGACCACAGTTAGTATGTCCATTTTGCCTGGAAGTACACCGTCAGCCCAATTATCTTCAAAGTCTATGTGTATCCTTCATAATTTGGACTATATACATAACCTAGAGGCCCACCAGGACCATCAAAAGGAATGGTCTCTGGATTCGAAGCTGGCTTTCATATTTGCTTTGTAAATTCGGTTATATGGAGCTTAAAAACGAGTAATGTATGCCCACAATTCCAGAAGATCAAACTCATGGTTAATTATTTATATCAATGTTTTTAATATCAGTACAAACTGAAAGAAACCAACAATTTGTACTGAACTAACATTAAACTCAGGGTAGTGTTTACATCAATATCTTTAATACTAAAACAAACCGATGGAAACTAGTAGTTTGTACCGAACCGCTCGTAATCGGTATAAGTCAGATAAAAATTGTATCGAATTGAAATATCAACTCATGTCAATAAAATCGACTTGTACTGACCAATTTGAACTGATTTTAAAATACACGACTCAAAATTGGGGTTGATACACAAATTTATAAAATTCGTAACCAACAATTTTATTTTTTTTAATTATGAGAGTCACATGAGTGAGGGAGTTCAATTATAAGGGAGGCTACATGCATCGTGGCCTCCTTGTAAAGGAGCAAATTTGACTCCCTTATAAGGGAGCTCCCTTTAGACTCCCTTACTTTTAATAAAGAATTCAAGAATAGTTTTTTTGTGTGGTAAATATGGCAATTGATTCTATTATTTAGTATTTTATTTTTATTTAATATATATTAATATATTATTTTGTTTGTTTATT
>JAOXYD010163942.1:0-10208 GCA_028565735.1 Pinacopodium congolense | reverse complement strand
AAGATAATGAAAATTCAAATGAATTGGAAGTTTCAAGACCTTAGATAGGATGTTTCAAATATGTTTGTAAGTTTTACTTTATGTTCAATTGACCTAAAGGCTTAAGTTTGATCATTCATTTCATTTGAAATGTCAAAAGTGCATATTATCTCAATTCATAGGCTAAATCTTGTGTTTAAATTTTTTGAAGGTATTTGATCATTCATATAGCTTTAATATATGATTTAAAAGCTGTTTGAAGTATCAATTATTATTAGGAACTTGTTTGGAATTGTTTGGAGTCAAGTTTGCAGTAAATTCTGTGTTTTCTGGATAGATAACGGCAGGCTGATCATCAATCAATGGCACCCTGCTGAGTGCCGTTATACCCTTGTTTTCCAAAGCTATCAACGGCGGGCTATTCTTAGCACAATGACACCGTTGATCACCTCAGAGGGTGTCGTTGAAGGGTCAAATTTTAACGACTAGTTTCTACTTTCGGGTCTTATCCTTTTTTTCCTCTTTCTAACATCTTAAAACCCCTCCTAAACCTTCCTTAAACCTCCAGACACGATATATACTCCTTAGAAACGAATTTTGATACTCTAGACACTCCAAAAACATATCAAAACTTCTAAATTTCTCAAAAGCCTTAAGTTGCACATCTTTTCACTGCACTTAGTTTCATTTGATCTTTTACCATCCATTTGTGTTTCTGGGTTTGCAAATTTGTGTTTAATATCTTGCTCGAGTTTTTAAGAGTTTCTTTGATCCATCTTTTACCTTTTTGAAGGGCTATTTCATCATATTAAAGCTAGAACTCATTCATATATCAAAACTGTCTCTGTTGAGACCGTTCTAGCTTGAGTCTTTTTAGGTGACCAAACCTGTTTCTAAAATCATGTTATCAAATTTTTCGTATCGCTTAAGATCTCTAGTTTATGTTTGAACCTTTTTTAAAATTTTTTAGACCTGTTTAAGCTATCATTAAGCTAGAACTTTCATACTCTTTCAGATAGCTCCTGTTTTTACTGTTTTGAGTTTAAATCTGATTTTAACTTGCTTAATCTATTTCTTTGTGCTTGTTATTATTGATTTATTTTTTTAAGTTCTTAGAAGTCAAATTAATCTTATTTTTGAATTTTTGGTTGGATGTTTCATCAGTTGTGTGCATTAGTTCACTTAGACGTAAAAAATGTCTACTTTTTTATGTTCTTCATTCAATAAAAATTATCATCATATAAATCAGCTCAAGGTGCATAAATTTATTGTTTTTAGTTCACATAAGGTGTTAAGAGTGCTCTACTATTTTTGGTTTGATTTTTAAGCACTTATATTTGTATTTTGAGCTGAATATTCATAAAGTGCTTAAACTGTCCAGATTTTATGATTAGCTTATCTTGATCATATTGCTTAAAGATATGCACATTTTTTTGTTTATTTTCTGCCATACTAAGTTTTTTTAGGCTTTCAGGAGTGTTATCATTCATTCATATCATTTATTGAAAGTTAAAGCCCTTAGTTTAATTGTGCATTAAGTGAAACACTTTTCAAGGTGTATTTAGTTACTTGAATTTGGGGGAATTGTATATTTTGGTTATTTTTGAATTGTATAGGCTTCTCTCATCCTTGGAAAGATTTGGGATAGGTTAATCTTCACCTTAGAAAGTAAGATTGTTGTTTTTGGCTTACTCTTCACCCTTGGAAAGTAAGATTGTAAAGGTTACTCTTCACCTTATAAGAAGATGGTACTTGTTTTGATTGATTAGTATAGAATCATCCAACAAGTAGTTGGAAAGGAGATATAGCCTATCTTTAGGGTAGGTGAACTTCTTTAATTTCCTTGTGTCTTTCTCTTAGCTCAATCTATTGCACTTATTTTGATATTTGTATTCACATTCCATCTTAGGTTGAATATTGGTTTAGTGATTGCATATAGATTTCCAATTGATTTAGGTTGCTAGTTTAAATTTGTGAAAAAGTTTTAATACCCAATTCACCCCCTCTTGGATTCCATAGGGCTTACAAAAACTTACAATAAAAATACATAAGAAAACCTATATCAAACTAATTTGACTCTTCAAGCTTTGAGTTTTTGTATATATTCTTCAATTCCATTTTAAGACTCTTTAAGCGATCATACTTGAACTTCATTCAACCTATCTTTCAAGACACTTAAAACATAACAATAGTAATAAAGCTTGTTTTTTCATTTCCAAAATAAGGTGAAACCTCTCTTGATTCAACAAAGGAAAAAAAATTGCAGGGAAAGATACCAATTGTAAGAGAAAAGTAAAGGAAAAAAGGATATACCAAAACATCAAGTGTCAATTACCAATTTCAAAAACATTAAAAGTCATTAACATCACTTGATCATCTTTCAAAAGATGTGATACTTCCTATGATACCAAAGCCAACAAAACTAAACCTATTTCTAAATCAATATCATCCTTACAAATAATTCTTTCAACTTTTTGAGTTTTTGATGCAAGGGTAAATCTTTAAAAAGTTCATAAAATCTAATGCATTTCATGATCAAAATATTTCTCTATTTCAACTAAAATTTTTTAACTTTTTTAAGAAATGTGACTATCTTTAAAATAATGCATTAACACCTTCTAAAAATTAAAACTCATAACAAACATAATAGCAAATTCAATAAAATCATCATTCAATATTAGACAAGAATTTAATGTAACTCTCTTAAATTCATTCATTGTCACTTTCTAAAATTTAAAGCTCACTTATTAACATAAAATGAGTAATAAACTTTAATTGCACATAAAAATTATGTTATTTAAAAACATCATTTAATATTAATTCCTATTTTCATAAAGATTTCTAATACAAATTTAAAATAAATTTCCACAAAAGAAATCCAATGCAAGATTTTAATAAATCTCAAGGATAACTAAAATAATAAGAAATCAAAAATCAAAATGTTGACTTTGCTTTTTTCATCACTTGTATGCAATATTTTAGTAAAAATATTTAAAGGTTTTGAAAATTGAAAAAGCTTTGATATATGTTTTAAAACTTAATGAAAGTTATTTGTAGTGTTAAGAGTCTTTTTAATAAATATTTTAGATCTGGTTTGAGTCATTTTTTTGTGTCTTTTTGGGAGTTAAACGGTGGGTGAACAAGACTTAAAAGACGTCATTTAAGTCCATGAACCCAAGGTTAAGTCTTGATAGCATAACGGCTAGTTTTGACAGTTTCAATTTTAAACTAATTTTCATCAGTCTAATGGCTATTTCTTATAACTAACCATTCAATTCCCGTCCTAAGACTATAAAAAGAGTTTTAGATATTTTGTTTCAATCTAAATGCCATTTTTATCATAGATTTGTGATAAAAAAGAGAGATTCACCAAAGTTATCTTGTTTTCTTGCTGCTTCCTTTAATCTCATGTTTCTTCATTTTAAATAATTTTTATTGCTATGAAAATTATATTTTCCATTTTTTTAGAAATTCAGGAGTCTTCTTGAGCTTCTTAGATCATACATTTGAATGTTTTAGTGTTTATTTTGTTTGTTTGAAGTTCATAATTGCAAACACACTCAAACTGACTCTATTTTTATTTCACTCAAGTGCTCATCTATTCTAAACGTGTAAGTATATCTTTAATACTTAAAAATTGTCATTAAAGTTTCTTTAAGGTCTAAAGAGTGCACTAGATCTTACGTTTTGATTTTAAGCACTTAAAATATTTTTAAATCTCCAATAACTCAGATTGCTCAAATCTATCCAACTTTGTATAGTTCGTTGTTCAATCTCAGATTTCTTGTTATAAATCCCATTTTTGTGCTTATAGATTTCTCTAATATGTTAATTTTGTGTTTTATTAATTTTGAAGAAGTTTTTTTAAATTTTTTGTTATGATTTTATAATGTAAGAAATGTTTGTTTATAAGGTTGAAACCTTAATAGTGCATCTTTGATAACTCTTGTACATTCTTGAGTTGCTCTTAATACAATTCTTTTGTTTTAAGCTTTAATTTCTTATTTATTGCTGAAATCTGTTATTAAGAGGTTTATTAAGGTTTTCTAAGGTTTATTACATCGATTTTATATGATTTTATATTTTATAAATGTTAGTTTATTGAGATTGAATTTTGATGCGGCATATTTTGATAGATTACATGCTTACATGTTGAATCTAATTTTTAAAAGCTTTAAACTCATCTTATTGCATCCATTAACTTGTTTATGATCTTTTAAGGAGTTATGAGACTTGAAATATTGTTTAATTGTCTCTAATAGTTTCAGAAACATTTTTATTAAGTGTGCCTTATTGATACACCATTATAGGTTACTTACTTTAGGGATTTTGTTCTTGTTAATTGTTGATTGAGTTATTGGTTGCTTTTTCCTTTAAAATAGAGTTTATAGGTTTCTCTTGACCTAGGATAAAGAATATTGGAATTGAATTGATTTTTAACTATGAATTGTAATTGCCTTATGTTGTGAATGGTTTTTAGGAAAAACAAAAGGTACATTTATTGTATTGATTGCATTTGAGCCCCTATCTTGCATTGATTTTGTTCAAGTTTTTGTTAAGCTATATAAGCTTAATTTGAATCCTTGTTAGTCTATATTTGGAGGTTGAATTGTGGGGAAAATTTGTTTATTTCAGTATGGGTTACTCTTTATTCATTAAAAACAAGATTCTCAGGTTCCTCTTGACCTTTTAAAAAATAAGATTGTATGGTTCCTTTTGACCTATTGTTAAACAAGAGTGTAAAGGATTATTCTTAACCTTATTTGAGGGAAGTAAAATTGTAAAGATCACTCTCCACCTCCTTTGTCAAGAAAAGAAGTTATAAGGTTCTTTTTAACCGTGAAGAAGGGTTATTCAGCAAAATTTCCAAAAAATAGTTTGAAAGGGGATGTAGATTATTTTTATGGTAGCCAAACCTCTATAACTCCTTACATTCATCTCTTACCTCACTCTTTAATTTTATGAAATTGGGTTTGATTGAATTTTATTGATATTTTCATAAGTATTGGCATTCTATTATAGGTTGAATTTTTGTTTAATGGTTCATATAGTTAAAATTGGCCTAGGTTTTTTAGTTTGTTTTGATTTAGTAAGAAAATTTTAAAAGCACAATTCACTTCCCCTCCCCCTAGTTATATAGGGCTTACATCATCAATTTTTAAGATTTCTAAAAAAATTAACAAATCTCTTTCTTTAAAAAATTTTATAAAGAGAACCATTAAAGACTTTTAAAACTCCGCCCCAATAAAAGAAATAAAATTTCATTTAAAGAATATGCAAATGAAAATGTCTAAAAAAATAATAATGAGGGGTATCATCTTTCAACATTAAAAAAATCATTAAAATTTCTTCATGCTCCTTATACAATTCATAATGTAAAATTTAGTCATATAGGGATAACATGTCATTCATGAAGCGTTAAAAAAAAAAGACTTGGTTATTTTTATCAAATGCATTAAGAAACTTGGAACCATATTTATGCATTCCTAAGCATTATTTCTAGCAACAACATATCATGATTTAAAGACAATTCAAGCATCATGTATATACCAATAACTTACATAATTTTTTATTTTCTTAGTATTGTAAGGTTAAGATAGTGTCTAAGCCTCATTTAGACTTTCCATAATGTTTCTACGTGCATTCCGTTATACAAAGTTCTTTTTATAGGACCCATATTCATTCACATACTTACAACTTGTAATGCAAAAATGTGACTTAAAGGAATTCAAACAAACACTTCACTCTTAATCCAAAAAACATGTCATGATGTTCAAATAATCATGTCCAATACACCATGAACATTCATCAAGATATAATCAAGAAAATGATACATTTAACATCACGTAGAAATTATTTTAAAGACAATTTAGAATACATCATTTATAATTTTAAAACATTTACGTCATCTAAATCATCAAATATTAAGAAGCAGTAAAGTTGTTAGAACACACAAGTATGCATACCCAACATATTACACCAAAGAAACCATTCATCATTCATTTATATTAAAAGTATAATCAAGATAATGATGTGTATATATTTATTCCATTATTCCATTAAAAATGTTTTTAATGCATCCTAAAATTCACAATGACTTTAAAACATAAAAAAAATGTCAAATATCATTCCACAGACATCAATTATTCAAATCATTATTCAAGCTCATTAAGCTAAAAAGTTAAAGGAGTACCTCCCTTTTCGCCATATCACCAATTATTACTTCTTTTCCTTACCTTGGTTCAACAACATGCCTTGGTGATTTGATTCTTTTGATTTTGGAGATACACTTGATATTCAAGCACCAACAAAATAGAATTCAACATATCTTTGGTACCCACATCATCTAGAGTTTTTTTTTTTTGGGGCTAGAAACGTTTCCACTTCCTATACCTTTTGATGTACAAGAAAACCTTGCAAGTTTATTAAAACAAAATATTTCTAAATATTCAAGTTTACCACAAAAATCACAAACTTATGGCTCATCTTAAAATGCACATATGACTTAAATTTGTTTCTACTTGTGGGTTTTTCATAAATCATTCCTAAAAGTCATGTTTTTTTGTAAGATTTTGGCCTAGGATGAGAGTAAGATACGTTCCTTGGCCTAGAATATGGATAAGGGACGTTTTTATTTTTATGAGAATGAACTTTTGATGCTTGAATCGTTGCTAATCGAAAATTCCTTTTATATGATCCAAATGGAATATTTTTAATCTTAGCATTTTCAATGAAGTTAAACATATTCCTAGAAGTATGGATATTTAGTCTAGATGTAGATCTTGAAGAGTAGATAAATGCATAATTGTCTTCTTAGATTGAATTCTAGAAGTAGATACGCCATTATTCAAAGATGACCTGGGGGTTTCATCTTCAGTTAATTTCTTACCCTTGATAAAAGTAGTCTTAGCATTAGAATTTTCATTGCTTTGAATGAAATCTAATGTACACCTAAATTGGTGAACTTTTCTAATGATTCATTTAAAAGTATTACCTCATCCTTTAAGGATTCATTTTCATGCAATGCTTTCTTTCTTTCATCATTAACACTTACATTCTTGACTTATAGGTCATGTAAATCACTTATAAGCTTATCATTCTATAACCAAAACTCATAAATAAAATTCATGAATTCTTTCTATTTGGAAGATAGTTTTTTTTTCCGTTTTAAGTTCATATCATGTAAACATTTAATCAAACCATCATAACTAAAATCATAGTTGTTGAGTGATTAATTGTATTGCAAAACCAAAACCACTAGTTTTACGCTCAAAATCAAAAGTATATAAGTCGTACTAATAGTAAAGAACGGATATCGATCCCATAAGGATTGTATCTAGAAACCTTATCAAATTGTCTTACACTTTGTTCAAGAAATTGATTTTAAAAAATAAATTAAAAATAAATAAGTAAATTGAAAACAATATTGAAAGAAAATGCGAGCAAAAAAATGAATCGCCAACATTGCAAACAAAACTTTAAAGAAAATCAAGATTAAAGAATAGGACTTTTTGTTGTCCCCATTTTTTCCCCTTTGGTTTAATTGATCTAATTTATATTTGGCCAAGATTTCATAATATTTTAGATACCTTCTCTTAAGGTGCAAGTAAATGTTAATAGTTAAATAATCTAGTATTAACTTTGGGATCTCTAGCCATGCAAAGACTTTCTTAAACATTCAACTAGATATGAAGCTATCCTATAGTCAGTATATCAATTTATCAAAATCTCTTCCTAATAAATTAATAACTTGTTGTCTATAGGTCTATTAAATACCAACTCTTGAAGTACATTAACTTGGATTACCTAACTCACTCTTTCGATTTGTTGTAGGGTTTAAGCTCAATAGACAACATAAATATTCATAAAATTAAATTAACAATCAAAGGTTCCCAAATAATATAAAAAACAAATCCTAGAAATATTTTAGCAACTCATAATAGAAATAAGTTCAAACATATCCATATTCTTCAAAATATAAAACATAATAAAATAAAAACTAAAACTAAAACTAATCTGGAAAAAATTGGAGTTTGAAAGAACTCTTGAAGTTTTTGTAGCTTGTGTGATACTCGGAGAAGAAGTTTGGAGATGTAATCTGGTCTTCTCTCCTTCTCCCTGCCTATGGTTACGCTTCCTCATTTTCACTGCCGAAAATCCTTTGGTGTGGTTGTTGGCTGCTGAATTAATTCATTGTCTCTTTGTTGCTGTCGCACTTCTTTTATGTCCGAATTTGGTTTTTGTTTCTGTTTTTGCTGTCCTCTTTTCCTTTTTTAATTTTTTACAGTAGTCCTATGTTGGGTCTTAATGTAAGTGTAGGTGCAGGTTGGTCTAGCAGGTGGCAGCTTGGTCTAGCATCTAGGTGCAAGTCCAGGTGAAATGCTCCATGTGGTCCAAGCTAGCTTCCAGTAGATTAGTCCATGTGGGTGCAATCCATGCGGGTGAGCGACTCCAATCCATATGTAGGTAGCTTAGTGCATGCAGCTTTATGCGAGGTTAGCTCTAGGCGGGTGAGTCCAGCAGCATGCGGGTCCATCTATCCTAAAAAGTCTCGTCCAGTAGGAAGCAACTTGGACTTAGGCATAAGTTGCAACGGCTAGGGGGTTCCAGGCGCATATGAGTTAGCTCCAGTCTATGTGCACCTCCAGTTTAAGCTCCAGTCCATGCAGGTGGTCTCCCTTGCCTAGCCTAGGCTTGGCCTTAATTGGTTCTTAGTCCACATGTGAAGTTCCAAGTTTTACAAGCTCCTTAGTTAATTCTTTATCCTTTTACTCTTCATCCTCCAAATTTCAAGCTTCTTCTTTTTTTTTTCATTTTCTTTCAAATTCAAATTTAAACTTTAATTTACCCTACACAATAAATAAATACTCCAGTAAGATTTAATTTTAACCCAAAATCAGCAATTAAATAATAAAACATAAAATAAAAATAAAAACACTAAAATAATCAAAACTTATTCCAATTTAATACCATACTTAAACAAAAAAAATAATGAATATCATACTAAATAAAAACAAATAAAATGAGTCTTAAACATGACAAGTTCATCATAAAATGCAAAGGAACACATGCTAAACACTTAGAAAAACCTATACTAATGCACAAGTATTAATAGTCACAAACATCATCATCACAAGAGTTTAATTTAAAAGGTACATCATTATCCAAGCCAAACAAAATATTGCAACCTTATTCTCTAATTTTTCATCCTTAATTTTTCCTGAGGTTTCCAAAATACTTTTAATGCTTTCCTTATCTTCAACTCCTTCTCCTTCTTATTATTCTTTTCTTTGTTCTTATTCACTTTAAAAAGTGGTCATTGACTTTTTAAATGACTTGGTTTGTTACATTAGTGGAAAATTTTCTTTTAGATTCAACATCACCTTAATTTCTTCTTTTGTAGTAACCCTTCTTCTTCAAAAATCTCTTGAATCTTTTCGTGCGGAAGGATATTTCATCTTCACCGTCATCAAATATGGGCTCTTCAACACTTGACTCATCCTCCATGACTCTGAATGCCAAGTTCTTTCTCTTTGAGGTAGCTTCCTCCTCAATGGATTTAGTCTCCTTAATTCTCATTTCATGTGTAAGAAGCAAACCAATCAACTCCTCTAATGGTAACATGTTAAGATCTTTGAATTTGTGTATAGCCTTCACTTTTTCTTCCTATTTCTTAGGCAATGACTTTAAAATCTTTCTCACAAGTTTAACATTAATATAAAATTTTCAAAGTCCTTTTAATGTATTAATAATATCAATGAATCATATATACATATCATAAATGGTTGCATCATGACACATGGAAAACAATTCATATTGATGTCTTCAAATTGAAACTTTGCTCTCTTTTACTTCATTTGTTCCCTCATTTGTGATTTAAAATGTGTTTGAAATGTTATGAGCAGTTTCACACATAGAGACTATAGTAAACTCATTTCTACTTAGTGCATTAAAAAAATATGTATGGCACTACAGTTTAGTGAAATTGATCTCTCATCTTCTAATGTCTACTTTTCCTTTACCTTAGGCACCCTTAGATAATTTTCAAACTTAGTGAGAACATACGGCCCTTAACTAATAGTGTCCCAGATCTACTAATACTAGGATATATTAATTGGAATATATATAAAGGAAAGACCCTATAAAGTCAACGCCTTAAACATAAAAACTTTTGCATACAAGGATATTATTAAGTAACATTTCATATCTCTTAAATATGTTCCCAAACC
>JAOXYD010163931.1:0-10208 GCA_028565735.1 Pinacopodium congolense | reverse complement strand
TCAAATAATATTATATAAATATAAAAATAAAAATAATTTAGTTAAAATCATAAATATAAATCTCAAAATAATTTAGTAAAAATAATTTGATATGTTAAATGCAAAATTTATTATGGAGATATGTGGATATGTGGGTATTACGGGCATTATATTAAAAACATAAGGACCAAAGTGACTAAAAAATATGATCATTAATTGTCATTAATTGTTTTGAAATATCTACATGAAAAAATACTTTTTTGAAAAGCATCAAATTGGAGCTTCTTTAAAAAGCTGTTTTTTAGCTTTTGAAATAGTTAAATCTATTAGAAAATCACTTCTTAATTTTACAGTCAAATACCCATTTTTTCAAAAAAAGACTTTTGCGTTAAAAAAAAGCACTTATTACCCTTCCAAAAACCCAACCAAACAGGTGCTAAGTTTGTTTGCTTCTTTATATGCAATATGTTTCTTGCTCATTAGATCTTTAATTTTCTCCTTTGCAGTTGATAGATAAAAATGCATGCAGACATCATTAACTTAGGGCCATCTTCCATGAAGATTACCTCGCAAACGAAATAACAATTGGAAAAAAAAAATCAACTAGTTGGATGAGAATGTCAAAAAAACAGAAAACAAGATCCAAATGGAAGGTTGCATCAGTACTCACAACTAAAACTCCTTCAAGCAGTGATGATTTAATTTGACGAACTTCATCACACAAAGTGGAATTGAGTGATCCATTTCCTATAGAATCTTCTACAAGAATCCTTTCCAATTCTCAAGAATGATAACGAATTGATCGAGAAGGATCTGATATGTGGAGCACTGAATATTTCTTATGGGGCATTTCCACATATCTGATAAGCTCAGAGAAAATTTTACCTACACACTTAGTTTAAGTAAGCTATGCATTGATCTCTTGGATAAATAAGCTACAAAAGTTCAAAACATTTTATATAAACTATAAAAAAAACAACTTTAACATACTTTCACTATATATGTTGTCAAATCCTTTCTGAGAATCTAATCCTTCGAGGTAGAAGAAAATGAGATTAGCTGATCCATTTGACACCTTTTCCCTCCTAAAAGCCAGATACTTCTGTTTTGTTTTATAGTTAAAAGTTTATGCAAAAGTTAACCCAAAAAAAATGTCAAGCATAGCAATTATTTATTGATTTGTCACATTAATTTACATGAACAACATCCATATCTGCAAGTTTATGAAAGTTATCACCCTTTACAAAGCATGATTGTGAGAAAGCAACATTATCAATCCCCAAACTTTGCCCACAAGTTTTAGTAAAACCTGAAAATAATGAATTTTCCATTCTCTCCTCCTTTAATGCAGCCATATATGGAAATACCATAGAGAAATTCGATTGTCCAAAGAAGACCTACACAAAGCACAGAACTATATATAAGAACATAAATTAGGAGGCTATTCCTGTTTTAATGCTAGTGTGAAAGCACTTATGCAAAGCTCATGCTCTAGCTACCTTAAGCAAGTTAATAAGAGCTGGATTTGAATTTTTATTTGCTGAAATGTCTAATGATAGCAGTTACAAATAAGAAAGGGCATGTACTAAGTAAATGAATGAAGAAAAATAAAAATGGTTGCACCATGTTCTATTTCCTATTATATTTCTACACTACTAATACAAAAGTCGAGATCCAAAGAAAAGAAGGCAGAAAATAATATGTAGTCGTCTATTATGATATAAGTATAAAACTGTAGTTATCATTAGAAATTACGATAAAATGAGAACAACATGCCCTATTTCTCAGCATCATTAGCAGATTATGTCATAAGATTATAGTTAAGTATGCCAGCAATGGTATTTAACAACTTACAATATCGCTACCAAATGCCAATAATTACATGCTAAGCACATCCACAAAAGAGAGTGGGGAAGAAAGGACAGAGATTCAGCTTCGAAGTTCTTACCTCTCTACCAACAAAAACAAGTGCTTGATCTAAAAGCAGTTGAAGATTTTCCTCTGAGCACTACAAAATGAGAAGAATAAAGAGGAAATAAACAAAGAATAGCCTAAAATAAAATAGAAGATTAAAGATAAAGGAACATAAAAATTTTTGTTTATTCAAAAACTTTGAAGGGAAACATAAAAGAAATGAAGGAAGAAAGAACTCTTAGAAGAAAGATTAGAACCAGTAAGTTTTCCCAGCCCCTTTCAGATAGAACAAACTTGTAAAGATCTTTTGAAGAAATTGTCTGATAATTCATAGTTCCATTCATTCTATTATTTGGCAATCCATAGGACATTGCAGAAGTAAAGAATAAAACATTAACTCTTAATGCCTACTTAAAAGAAAAAGAAAATATGCAAAGCAAGATATATATATAAACAAGAAAGTGAATGCATGTAATTCAGACCAAATCCAACATCTTGACGAACTATTCTTAATCAATAATATGACAACAAGACATGTACAAGAACACATTAAGACACCATATATGGAGGGTAGCAATGTAAGAGACAATAGGTAAGGCAACAAGCTAGAAGCCTTAAGAACTTTTGCATCAAGGACCACTGCTGTAAACCAGCTAAAAGGATCTTTTTGAAACATATATTATTATGTCGAATGTGAGGTTAAGTATTATAAATAGGCCTATATTTAGTAAACCAATTTCTTCATACTTTTCGACCAAATATCATTCATCCAGTATATCAAGCAATGTAATAACTAAATCCATGTAAACTTGTTATCTTTTTAGGGGAATAATGTCTCCATCTTTCCCTAGTCTAAACTTTATCAATGGAAAATGTCTTGAACACGGGTAAAATGTAATCAAAATGATCAAGTTCCTCCTTTTGAAATCATATATGGCATCATCATTTCAAGTGAAATAATGTTAATATTGAAGCTAAAGCTGCATCATCATAATTTATACTTGACATTGAGATTAGATTATGTTATTCTACAACGTTCTTCCCTCTTATGGTAAACTCAAACTAAAAAAGGGGTCCTAGTTCTAGCATAATACCCATAGTGTGCTCCCTGTTGAACGTGATAGATAACATAAAAAAAGAAAAGAAAACCAAAGTTGCAAATAAAAGAAAGTAAGATTAAGAATAGGTGTGGGTGAGTGTGGTTTACGTACTGATTATAGAGGAGATGAGTAGACCAGAGCAAAGCTGGCACTATCGATTGGAAGGCAAGAAGGAATGGAAGGTTTGTCAAGACAAACAAAAACCATTTCCACAACACCTCCAACTCTTCGATCTTCTACTTTGGGCTATGCCTCCAAAAAAGAAAGTCCTTTTTTAGTTTATATGAAGGTGAATGATCGCAGAAGCAAAACAACAATATTTGGAAATTTTCATAATCTTTACAGGCACGAGAAGAAAGAAAACAACAAACTAGCATAGGGCAAAAAGTGCAATTTAAACCTCAAGGTTTTGTCCCAAATATAGGTCAAACCTTAATGATTGGCAGTACTCAAATACAATTTTAACATTTTAAAAAATGTTCAAAATGAATCTTAAGATTTTGAAAAATGTTTTAAAAGGACCCTGAATCAACTATACAATTAACCTTCTGTTAAGTATCACTTATCATAGACACATGTCAAAATTTCATTAGGTCTTTTTTGTGGGACCTACTAGGACAGGCTAAAAGTCCAACTATATAGGTGGGACCTACAAATAGACACCTATGATATGATGCATTTCACAGGCTGTTTGGGCTCCTCTCTCAGACAAGAATGTTGACTTTTGAGGCTGTTCGTGAAAGCCTCCTCCTTCTCCATCTTCTCTTCTCCACGACTTCTCTCGATAACGTCTCTGTTAACGGGTCATTTCTATTAACAAGTCATCCCTCACCATAGACGCAAAGTACCCTTCATCTTCCATTCCTAAGTCGACGGTGTTTCTGTTGGTGCTTCTTTTATAATGTTACCAAAAAGATACCTCTCCCTTCATTCAGCAGTACACTTATTCCATTCGTCGATGTTATCCAATCAGAAGACCCCTAGTGAAGCCAGAAAAATGATCTACTTATATTTGTAAGTAATGAGTTTCTCTAAATATTTGCGATAGTTAAAGAATTGTGATTTGATTTCAAATTAGGGTTAGATAGGGAGTGTGACTCTATTTATATTTAATTTTTAATACAAGTGTGGAAATTTGTTTAGGCTCATGATTAGTGCACTTAAGTACTGATTTTGAGTTATGAACTTACATGTTTCATCCTAAATTACTGATTTTGAGTCATGACCTTACTGATTTTGTTATGACGTTACAATCAGTGAATTGCATGAAATCGTTGATAGTCTATGTGTTAGATATGGATTGTGAGCCATGGTATTTGATTTAGACTATGAATTTGTTGTCAATTGAAATGATTTTGCTTACCTCTAACTGTTATCAAGTTGAGAGCAGCAGTTGGAGACTGATTAGTAGTTGAAGTTGGATGGTCCATTAAATGCATAGGAGGTTGTTAAAGAGAAATGTATTAATTAAACAAAAAATTATACCTTGAGATAATAGCAAGGTCAGATTGCCTGAGACATAGTTGCAGGTAGACAGTAAATACATGGAATTTATCTGTAGACAGAGAATTGTAAAAGTATTGTTTTGCAAAGTAGGTAAGGAGGAGTGTGCTGATATGAGAACTATTTCTTTTTTTCTCTTTCAATTTTTCTTTCCTTTTTGAAGATATTTAAAATGTATGGAACCCACCTCCATCTGCTTTATGGGCATGCTTATGTCTGCACGAATGTTTCTTTGTCTTTTCTAATTTATGCTTGTATTTTCAAAGTTGTCCTATGGTTACAAACTGTTTATTCATTTTAAAGCATTTCATTCCAACATGTATTTAGAGTTTTTGATTTATACATAAATAGCTTGATCATGGAATCATCACCATCGATAGGAAGGTCAATTGTTTCAAAACGTCGTAATGTTTATTGATATTATGGATTAATTTCCCCTTTAAAGGTTTTAAAGTCAATTGATAATCTAGGTAGAAAGTTTTATGGTTGTGCAAATTTTCCAGTGAGTTTTCTTTTTCCTTTCTATATGATTTCCACTGTAATAACAAGGATGAAACAATCTTTAAATGTGATTTTTTCCAATGGTATGGTGAAGAATTTAGGACGAGGACTGATCAAGTGATTAATAAATTGAAGAATGAAAATACTCGATTAAAGAAAGAGGTTGAAAGAAGGTCAAATGAAGTGTATAGAGAGTTTGAACTTCAAAGGACAAAAATGTTGGAAGATGAGATTAAATTATTGAAGCATGAGAACAAGAATTTGCAGAAAGAAAAAAAAGAGAGCTGGATATCAAGTTTACATAAACTACAGTTAGATTTTCGACATTATTGATGGATGTAATTGCATTAATGATGGTTTTAATTATGAAATACATTATGTAGGGTTGTTGACAGTGAGGTTGTGATGACAATTATATTAGTAATGACAATTATGTTTAATTTGTGATGACCTTTGTAATGACAATGATGTTTTAATTTCTGATGACTTTTGTGATGACAATGATGTTTAATGTTATTAGCACATTTTTTCATTCTTATATATTGCATTTAGATTTGTTTATGATCATCATAGATTTATTATTGCAATAATAACTCTGTACAAATCGAATATATTGCAATTTGTAATTGTAATAATTTTGTAATTGTTTTTAACATTATAGATTAGAATATGCAAAACAAAGAGAATAATATTGTTCCAATAAGTAGAATAACATTACACATAGATGATATATGTTCAAATGTATTAGGTTTTCCATTTAAATACAAAAATATAGACCCAAAAAAGTTCTTCCATGACATTTATAGTGTTTGGTTTCCTTCATTTGTAGACGTTTGGGTTGTATCTTGTGACATTTGATTAACCCTTTCTAATGCTGCTATTTTTTTCTTTGATTCTGCTTGTAATTGTTAAGTAATGATGCTTAGATGCCCTCCAAACTTCAACCCCCTAATTTCAAATGATAATTTGAATGTCTGAAGATCAATATCCTATAAGCTTCTCTTGTTGACATGTCTGGAACTACCAGCCTGACATTATAATGTAATAGCTAAATTATGTTGAGTTTACCATATGTTTATAAATTCAACTTCATTATATAAGGAACTTACAATATTAATCTCCTGAGTTGCTATGACGACATTTTCAGTAGTGATACGTTCAGTTACCTGTGAACATGCCTCAATTACTATTTATGGAGTTATAGAATGATCAATATTATGCACCTGCAATGTTACAAACACCAATGGGTTAGCAAGTTTATACATTTTCTGTGTTCAATAAAATATTATCTATGTTCAATAGTCATGTTTATACATACATTTGTAGATGTTACTGTTGGGCCCTCTTTATTACATCTTCTTGCATTATGACCGGCAGTACCACATCTACTACATTTTTGCACTTATCGCCTTTAAGCTAACTTGCTTGGATTATTCACTTTTTTTGGCTCATTCATAGCCTTTCTTCTTCTTGTTTTAGGTCTACCAGGCATAACTTTTTTAGCAGGTAGGTGTACTTGCTCGACATTAGAAACTGGCCAAAATTCTTCCACCCTCTGCTTTGCATAATTTATTGCACTTATGGCATATAGACATGGATAACAGTATAAATCCCATGCCCTACAACTACACATATGATCCCGTCCAATTCTGACTATATGCTTTGCATCATCCTTTGATACTTCATAAGTGCCATCTCTGTTCCATACTATTCTCCATTGCATAGCTTCTCTCTTATTCTTCTCTAATTTCTTAATAATTAATGGGGCGATATTAGTTTTCCATCTGCTTATATAGCCTATCCTATCTACATGTCTCCTCATTAGCATAATTCTTATTGTTTTAAGCATGGTAATTATTGACCTATCCCTGGCAGGCAAGATCCATCCGTTGAAAGTTTCACACATGTTATTATTCAACAATTGGACACTTCGATTCAAATGACTGATAACATCTAGCTTATGTCTCTTTAGAATATTTAAGAAAAGCTGTCACACATCCATGTTTTATTTTTTTAAGCCTCTTCAGTTGTTCGTTAAAGTCTTCTACAAATGTTGACCATGCACACATCCAAAACTATTTTCAAAGATCTTTCCCACTTCAATTATTATGCCAGTTATAATATATATGCCTTGCACACATTCAATGTACACCATTGGGTATAATTTTTTTCACAAATCTTATCAATCCCTACAAAATGGTAAATAACAATTTAGTAATTAATTGTAATGTAGAAATAATTAAGTGAAGGTAGAAGTAGTTAAGTGAAATATATAAATGACCTTTTGCATGTCAGATATTAGGGTAACACCACTTCCATCATCAAAGTCTAGATCTGATACCAATTGGTTAATAAACCAACTCCACGAATTAGTAGTATCTACCTCTACAACTACCCATACTAAAGGGTACCTCCCTCAATCCCCATCTCTGTCTACTGCACTTAGTAACTATCCTTAAAATTCAGTCTTCAAAAAGCAACCATCAAGACTAAATATTGGCCTCAAATGACTCCATCCCCTTTTCATAACTTAAAAACAAATGTATAACCGCTTAAACTACAACACATTAGTAACATAAAAAATTAGCTTTCATGTAGTAAACCATATCACGTAAAATATGGTTTAGATCCTTACCAGTAACAACGAGGTTTCTTGGTTTCTTGGTTTCTTAATAATTACATCTTCATTTTAGATATAGGATTGCTAATGTCCAATTCATGTACATACCCTTACAAGTTCGCATATTCATTCACATAGTCTATAGTTCTTTCCTTCCTAAATCACCTCTTTGTTGCTCAACACATACTAGAGTTGACAAATATATTCAACTTCTCTCTACATTCTTCAATCATTTTTGTTATTAAGATATTTGGCTTTTCAAGAATTTTATCCCTAAATATCTCATCAAAAACTTAGTAGTTACCATTTTGGGTTTGTTAAATGTGTAACAATAATGATCAAGGTTATAAGTTTTTATTCTAAAGCATCGTTCATTCTTATTATATCTAGCATATAACTCCCACGGGCACCTTTAAATACAACCAACCCTAATTTTTTTGCTTTCTTTTTTCTTCCACCTTACATTGAATCCAATTTGCACTAAATATTGAACAACAACATCTTTAAACTCCTTTACATTTTCAAATTCCATCCTTAATGCCCATTATGGTGTCACATCGGTTAATTGATTTCTAATACTACTACTTGGTCTTCACAATGCTTCACCAAGCTCCTCTCTACTAGGATATTCATCACTACTCAATGGGCTTCCACAATCTATTGAACCTATTTCAACAAGTTGATCGTGATTAGGAACATGCAATTCAAATTTAGTTACCCCCATTGAGCATCAAGACTTCCATTATAAGATACTAAACCATCCACTCTTTCTTCTTCTTGCACTTCATTATCATTACCATTTTCAACATCACGTTCATCATCTTTATCTAAATCCATGATACTTGATACTTCAAAATGTTCATCTTCGTCTAAATACTCCTTACTTACTTCTTCATCTTACAGTGCATCCATGATTTTCTTCCACTGAAAGAAAGAAACAATTTCTCATCAATTTATGCACTTATTTGTCAAAGAAATATATGTTTGAAAAAAGTTCTAAACTATTGCAATAACAAAATGAATCTCTAGTGTTTGTAAAGATACTTATAAATCTGCAAATATATTAGCACTTTTTACAAAAATATGTAAAATTACCAAAATACATATTTAATAAAGAGAGACATAATTCTGCATATATGTCTAGACATAAATTTGCATGTCAATGTTTTAATGACATTGAAAAACAGTTACATTTGAAGAGGATATTCATTATATGCATATGTATTTTACAAATGTGTAGATTTCATTATATGCATATTTCAACTTAAATACAACCTGCACATTTGCAACTTACTGAATGACATAGAACATGAGAGTTAATGAATCATAACACCGTTCATTTCAAAAGACGGAGTGCCAATTACAGGTAAAACACTAGTAAATGATGTGAAACAAACTAAATGACAACATATTTGGAAAGTGGAAAAGACTGGAAGGCCATTTTTTACAAACTAAAAAAGGTGTTAGCTATTAACTTGTAAATGTGCTCTACCTACTTAATTCCTGTAAAGCTACTAACTTATCAGCCGATTAAGTTAAATGATGCTAAATGTATTTCATTCTCAATGGCCCATCCACACAATGGGATACTTATGTTTGTAAGAAAAACATGTAGACTTGTCTAGGCCAAACTATACAAATTTGGACGAGTCTTTGATTTTCAAAAATCTACATCCCATGTCCTATGCAGCAGAGACAATTTTTCATATAAAAAATCATGTCCTATACGACAGAGACAAGTCTATCTTTCCATTGACTTAGCTACTTTTTCTTAAGAAGCTAGCTAAAAGAAAAATCATTTTGTCTTCACTTATCAGGGGATATAGATGCAGCTGTTAGGAGGTGCTGCTTTTTCAATGTCAACATTATTATTTAACAGCAAATTAAACCATGTAACATAGTAGTGGAGGAGTACCTGTATTACAAATTGTGGTCCGTGCTAAAGGGTGGTCCACCACTGTTTAGGAGAGATAACTTTTTCACTACTGATTTATCTGTAACTCCAACATCACTGTCAGCATTAGACCACTTGAATGATTATAATATTGAATAACCAAAATCGGCACTACATCAAAAAATATAACCCACCTCAACCAGGCCCTGGATTTGAGACATTCACACCAATCGCAACGTCACCTATATACTTCTCTTTAGAGACGTCAGATGCTTCAACAATCAGAATAGAGAAGCTTCAGTAGCACCGATAATTCACATGCAGTGAAGGAGATGCCAATTTCTACAAACAATCGCAAAAAGCCGGAGAAGCAGAAACATCGTTGGAGATTAGAGAAGAGAAGACGAAGAAGGAGAAGGCTTTCATGAGCAGCCTCAAGTGTTAACACTTCACGGATGTCTAGTTATGAGTCCCACTACACAGTTAGACTATCAGCCTGTCCTAGTGGGTCCTATAAAAAAAGACCCAATGAGAATTTGACATGTGTCCAAGACGTGCGACACTTAACAAAATGATAAAATCCTTTAGTTTACTATTTAAATTAATCGATTAACCTTTACAAATTAAACCAAACTCAAAAATTATTTTGATTCATTAGTTAATTTTATATTAATTTCATCACTGTCTAATAACATTA
>JAOXYD010163920.1:0-10209 GCA_028565735.1 Pinacopodium congolense | reverse complement strand
AAATGTTAATCACTTAATTGAAAATTTTGAAAACTTGATCACTTAACTGAAAAAATTTCAAAAACTTGATCACTTAATTGACTGTCATCCCTTTTAAAAAAATACATTCCTACTCTTTTAAGGCCTTGTACAAAAGCTGGATAATGTCTTTTTCCTTTTCAAGAAGGGAATGATCATTAGGATTATTTCTCATAAGGGTTTAAATATTGTTCAGATCTGCCCTACTGGAATCCACTTTAACATTGAGGTCTCCTACCACTTTACCATTAAAGTCTTTAAAAGCTTTCCTGACAACCTTAAACTTAGTCACTACTTTAAACATGGTAGAACCATTAATAGGCAAGGACCAAGCTTGTTATCATTTCACATTTTTATGAAAGCAGCATGCACAAAAATATATGATATAATTATAACAACCTATAAAGTTTTAATTCAAACATTTATAAATGATTTTATTAATACTTCATATATATATATATATATATGTATATAAAGTTATTGCTAATCTGCATATAAATTGTAAATACGTAGGTCAAGAATGCATATAATACATTATCATTTCTTAATAAATTTTTTTGATTTTTTTATAAATCACTAGTTAGACATACTTAATAACATAAGATAATTATATTTTAAGAGAAAACAAAATGTCATAAAACTTTGAAAACTCTTACCAAAGTTCAAGATTTCAAAAAACATAAAATTAATAAAAAACATTAATAAAAATGTGTTAGATAATTAATCAATGCAAAAATCTATTTCTTACCAAACATGGAGAATAGAAATATTCAGTTAGGAGAAAATATAGCATTCGTAATTATATACTTAATTACAATTAAAAAATATTACGAAAAGTAAAATGACATAAATAGAAATAAGAAAATAAGAATAATTGTGCTACCCTCTAATTCTTTTATCCCTCTAGTCAAAGTTCTACTATTAAAATCATATGTACTTGACACATTTATGCTTCTCATGTTAGAGGAAGTTTCATCATGGTAGGCTAAGTGGCCCCGATCACAAGTTATCATGTTGGACTTATAGAAGATATACAAACTGATTTTTCATCACCTCTTATTTGGTAGTTCCCCTCTTCCTTCCTTTTAATAGCTCCTTTTATGGCATTGCCTTTAATTGGGATATCTTGATGCTATAAATCATTAAGTTCTAACTCTGGTCACTTAAGCTTTAATTTATTTTGAAAATTATTGAAATCCTCAACAAAGGAATCTTTCATCTGATAAGAAAACAAGAAATTTAAGACTATAATAAAGGTATTTCCATTAAAATTTATTTTTAATTAAAAATAACTATGGCTATATACAGGTTTACAAAGAAAAATATAATATAAAAAAATTAGTGGTCCTTTTCTAAAGTGAAGAGACTGATTCGAAAATTTTAAGGGTTCCATCAGAATCAAGATTTGTTAACTGAAATTTGACTTTTCTCTAATAATTCTTGCCTTAAACTGAATGCTATAATCATTTAGTTCATATCATTCATATGACAAACTCCTAATGAGTTATGTAGCTTCAAGTTAACATTTAACTTGAGTGGATTTTTAATCACATGTGTAAACTTGTCTTGTGTGCTATAATGAACCAATTCACAATATTAGATTTTATAAGCTCTAGAAGAAAAATAAGGTGTACATTTATGTTCTTATTATGACCGTGTATTATTGAATGTTTTGATAGTTTGTTTGTAGATCTATTATCACAAAGAATAGTAGTTATCTTGCCTTGATTTTTTATCGAGGTTTTTTAACACTCTTTTCAACCATATGGCCTAGCATACATATGTTGCTGTAACAATAAATTATGCCTTGGTGATTGATAAGCTTATTACGGTTATTTTTTTAATGACCAAGATACAACTTCTGAACTCAGTAAAAACACGTGGTCTAATGTGCTTTTCCTATCTTTAAATCCACAATATAATCACCATTAGTGTAGGTAGGAAGTTCATCATTTCCTTCCTTCTTATAAAATGCCAAACTTAGTAGTTCCCTTTAAATATCTCAACACCCTTTTTTCCAAGTATAGATGAAATCTAGTAGGCTTCTCAATATGTCTAATAATAAGACTTATTGTAAACACCATGTCTAGTTGAGTAGTTGTGAGGTATATAAGGTCACCAACAATCTTCTTAAAATAAGTCTTTTCCACCCTAACTCCTCCTTCATCCTTTGGGAGCTAGGCCAAGAACAATTAGTTATGAACTAAATTACTTTGATCCATCAAATGTCTACAGCACTACCAAATAAATTTCTTTTAACTTATAAAAATTACATCTAATCTTTGCATAACATCAAGTTTAAGATAATGCCTCATCTTACTAAGATCAATCATATCAAACTCTTGCTTTATGGATTTTTTTTAATCTTTGTAATCAATAACTTGTCATTTGTAATAAAAGGAAGATACTTTCATGTAATCTATCCAATAATTCTAAGGATACCCCTTCATTATGCCTTACATTCTACTTATTTACTTGTCCTTTTTCATTATCCTTAGTCTTGTAAATCCACTTTACTCCAACCTTCTTTCCTCTTATAATTAATTCAATTAATTCCAAAATGCCATTATTCTCTATTACATCCATTTCAATATTTATGGCTTTCCTTAATTTTTCACTCTTCACAGCATCTTTATAATGGATAGGATTAAAATTTGCAAACATGAAAAAAGAAGCTATTTCTTCTTTAGAAATTCCTTCTCGTGTTTCATAGTCCTCCATCTAAACTGATGGCCTTTTGGTCTTCCATTGAGAAGAACTGTCGTAGGTAGAGCGTGATTAGTAGATATCACCTTTGATTCTTCTAAATTACAGTTAAGATTAGCTTCTCTCATGTGTTTATTTGGTTCTTTCTCACTATCAGCACACTTAAATCACACAAAATATATTTTTCATACTTCTTATCCTTCTCCCAATTTGTGTTTTGTTCGAGCATTTCATCACTACTAACTATGATGCTTTGGGAAATTAGACCATAAAGTCTATAAGCCTTCATTTACTCACTAATTCTAAGTAGTAGACAATGTAGCCTTTTATCGTCTAACTTTATTCTTATTTTTCTAGGCATATGAATAGGAGAGATATAGCCAAAACTATGAAATAATCAATTGAAGATTTGATTTCACTCTAGGTTTCTCTTAGAGACCTATCTTTCATAGTCAAAGTTAGACTTTGATTCAAGACATGGAGTACCCAATTGATTGCTTCAGGCTAGAAAGTTTTAAGAATTTTTTTCATAAATAGCTTATAGTTAATAATATTTGATTAATATGATTAAATATTCTAATTTCCTTGAATACACTCGGATCTTGTTTTAATTGCTTGAATTCCTCATTATATATTCTCTTTCCTTATTTTACATGTATCATGATTGTACATATTATTAGACCACATTAAAATACATGTTTGTTAGATGTTTTACTTAATATCAAAAGTCTTTATGATATCAGAGCTAGATCCAGTAGCTTTAGCATTTTTACAGTAGTGGCCAGGGAATTAAAATTTTGGGAATAAATAATGAGCCAATTGTGGGAGATTATGTCCATTTGCTCTCTGTTGATTACTATGTTCATGTTGACTGATTCAGGCAGGAAGCATTAATTTATGGTGGATCTATATATATTTTTTTACATCTGGCATTATTGTTCTGAAATTAAAACACTCTAATTTGGCTTATTGGCTTTGATCTGCCTACTCGGTCTAATAAGCTTGCCCAACCTTCACTTCTCAATGTTCATTTAAAGACATGTATCTTCGATGCGATCTCTATCGTTGTGTGTTTCTTAGAATTTGTCTTTCCTATCATCTTTTACTTGTTATAGAGGCATATAACATTCTCACTTTGACACAATTTGACATTTAATCAAATCCATTCTTCTAAAAAGTGAAATTGATTAACACACATAGCCAAAGAGATAGATGGTTCTACATACCTTCTTCACCCTTTAGATCATCTAGGTATGATATTTGTAACAACACCTTATGATGGTGATAATTTTTGTTGCATGGAAGAGTTTTATGGAAACATCCTTATATGTAAATAGAAAGGGGGGCTTCATTGGAAGCTTGTCATTATTAGACAAAACTTTAATAGATTTCCATCATTAGAAAAAGAATAATGCAATTATGAAAGCATGGTTTATAAGTTCCTTAGGAAAGAAATTTAATAAAGTATACTGTATGCAGAGATTGCTTATGATATATGGAATGAACTTTGTGAGAGATATGAGCAAATAATGCTCTTTGCTTACATAAAATTTGAAAAAAAAAATTCTCAAATTTGTTTCAAGGAGATGAGAAATTATTGACTCTATATTTCACAAAATTCAAAACCATGTGAGAATAAGCAAATATGTGGCCTATGCCAACTTGTACCTGTACCATTGTAAAGGACCATTATCGACATTAAGATGTTAAAAAAGCATATCAATTTTTATTGATATTAAATAATAAGTTTGATAATCTTCATTCAGATTTCTACCAATGGAATTATCACTAACCTTAAACAAAATATTTTCTTTAACCTTGAAAGATGAATAAGTAATTGTACAAAAGTTTGTTATAAAGAATGGTCACTTAAAAGGAAAAATTAGATAGGCTAGGAATAAATATCAAAATATATGTGATCACTGTGTGAAAATGGGCACCTTAAAAGGGAGTGTTTTAAATCATAGGCTTTCCAGCGAAGTGGGGAACAAACCATTACAAGGACATTAATATGGACATAGTGCATGTCTAAGCAATCAACACATAAGTGACTAGTGATAACACATATCAAAAGCAAGGAAACATTAATAATATAACTGTTGTAGTCAAACATGATTTAAACCCACAAGGAATGCCATACCAAATATAGAATTGAAAGTATAATAAGTGTAAAAATTATTAAGACTATTGGATTCTCAATGAACCAATAGTAACAAAACCTTAACAAACTTCATAGGTAATATTAATTCTATAACTAAGCCTTGAATTATTAATAGTGAAGTGATAGGTTATATAATTGGTGATGATAAAATGCTTGTTTACACTAAAGATGCATTCTCTTATCCCTTTGTTAAAATATCCAATGCTATAACACTAAAAGTATTATCAATTGCAAGAGGTCGAGTCACACTTAACATCTAATCAAAAGATATGACTCACATGCCTAGTTTTACTCGCAACCTTTTATCTTTATCTAAATTGACCAAAGACAAAATTTGATTTATAATCTTTTCTTTCTTGATTTTAATTTCCTTTAGGACCTGTATTTAAAGAGGTTAATTGGTTTGTATATACTTCTAGGTGGTGTATATGAATCGGAAGAAGGGCACTAAGTTGCAAATTAAACTGTAATACCTCTCCCCTATATAAATACCTAACTCTCCCTTATCTTTTAAAACTTTTATTTTACACCCCTCTAAAAGTTACTATTTACACTCTCACTCTCTCCGCTCATTCTTCGCCATCAGTGACTTAAATTGGCCAACCTTATATACCAATCTCTTCTTCTCGTTGAGCCTTTCATAACCATACCAAATTCATCCTTTAATTTCGTCAAAATAGACATGAAAATCAAAGAGAAGAATCGATGAAAAATTCAAAACATTGATTCACCATTTCTAGTGGACATCATTAGCCACTACCATAATTAATCAACTCATCTCGATTACATGAGCAAAAGGCATAAGGTTTTATCATTAACCTTCATCTGGATCATCGTCAATTGAAGAAAAAAAAAGTTAAGGTTATAAATGTTTTTTCTTTAATTCGTTGCAATTTATAGAGATTTTGAGGGTCTTACTTTTTATGAAAGTTGTTCTACTCATCAATACTTTTTATGAAAGTTGGTATAAAAATCATTGAAGTTTAAGATTAAAATTTTTTTGGTGATCAGACTAGCTTCCCCTCTGGCAATTTTTTATAGATAATGTTTTAAAAATTCTATAAATTATACTGATTATTATTCCCTTAATAACCATAGTGAAATTCTCAATGGTTTATGAGTTAAAAATCATGGAAAATTTAGGAAAGAATAGGAGTAATAACCAAATTGTATAATTGGATTTCTTTAACAATTCAAATGAGACCTAAGTTGTTAATCAAGCCTAGTAACTCCTAAGTTAATTTGATATCCGACCTCTCGACCCATTTTTCATGAACTTACGATTTGAATCTGAACAAACCTTAAAAATGAAAGTTATATAGCTAGATGTTAGTGAGATATTGGTGAAAGAATCATGTAAAAAGGATGAATATAATTAGAGTTATGATCATTCTCCCGAAACTACTTGTGACATGTCATGTTCTGAAATACCCGAATTGTGTCTTGGTTTTAAGATACTTAGAGCCAGTATTTGGAGTAGGTCAAAACATTAGAATTTTATAGTAATTTCTTAGTGAAATATTGGCAAAAGAATTGCATTCATTTGTTGAGTGAAACTCAATCTATGGCTATTTTGCTTAAACTTCCCAATAGAAACCATAGTTCTAGAACCTGTGTATTTGGGCTTCATTTTAAGATAGTTAGAGCCTTATTTTGAATAAGCCTTAAACATGAAATTTGTAGTTCTATATCTAAGCTTTCCATAGATGAAAGAATCAAGATGATTGAATGAGTATCACTTAAGTTATGGTCAGTACACCAAAACTACCTTTAGTGAAACACTAAATCTGGAACAGAAAATTACGTCCTACTTTTGAGGCATTTAGAAACTCAATGAGAAAGATATTAAAGCATAAAATTTGTAGATATGGATCTTAATTTGACTACGGTGAACGCTTCATGTCATTTGTATTAGTGTATTGAAAGTTATGCTTGTTTTTTTTACATGTGATCATGGTGAACTTCAAAAATGAGACTTTTAATATATGTAAGATAAAGTGTTAGAAGATTTGATACGTGTCGATTCTAAAATGATGATATATATTATAGATTGGATGTTTGGCATTAATGTGTATAAATAAGGTCAATTAGAAGTGATTGAATATTAATCAAGCATGAATTATTCATGACATATTCCTACATGCATAATTGGTCATTATGCAATTGAACAAATAATAATGTGTGTGTATGCCATGCAATTATAGGAGAGCACAGTGAGCAAAATCTAGACATCTCCCGAATAGCCAGACATTAAATATCTAGAGATCTCTGTGAGTTAGACTAAAGTGCACAATCACTCTATATGTTGTGTTTAATCCAGTTATTTCAGTTTCTGCTTATATTTTTTAAATTGTGAAAACTGATCTGATTATATATATGTAATGTGGAGGCATAAGGTGGTGTGTATACTACTATTCCACACATTGAGTGTCCAAGGATGTTTGGTATTGGGAATACTTTGGGAGTGCTGACTTGTATGTGAACTCTGAGACCTATGTGTTTAATTATGTTAAATATCGGACTTTAATATGATAATTGTATTATGTATATGTGTTTTACATGTGCTCCCATTCTGATTTGATATAAAATGTTTGATATTGTGTGATTCCTATCCATGGGTTGGATGCCGAACTTAGGTCTGATGATTATGAAAATATGAATTGTATGTGTATTCTGCTTGATTGATTGATTGTATAATCTGTAATGCATTGCTTTGTGTTCATGAAATGTATGATCACATTAATGGCGTTGTGACTGAGGTAACCAAGCTAGCCGCAGTTTCTTGTGGGGCTTATGCCCGTAGTTGGAACGAGTCTCAGGTTCAGATATGTGTTGACCCGCTTTCCACTACGGATCGGGGCCAATACCTGAAGAATAAGCCCAGTAGCAGTTACTGATATGGGATAGTAAATGGCATAAAGTCACAACAAAAGAAAAAAAAAAGAGTCCCATGTGCATTTGTAATTGTTTTCTCACATGTATAACCATACTTTCATATGCTAATCACATAAAAAATGTGATTCTAATTGTGATGATTCTATGATCTATTATGTGTTATATGCTTACGTGTGTGCTTATGGCCACTCACGGAGTTCTTCCCAAAACCTCACCCCACTTAACATTTCAAGTCAGAGGGAGCTCGACTCCTAGAGTAATACAATGTAGAGAAAGTGAGAGCTGCGTACTCATAAACTTATTATGGCTTAGTGGTTGGTCAGCTGAAGTCTTAAAGATTCTAGATAGCATGTTTTTCTTCTATTTGCTGCTTATGTACAGTTTATGATGATGTATAAATGGAATTTGGTTTAATAAAATATGAGGTTTGTTGTCTATGTTCCTTTTTATTATGTTGCATGATGCCTACTGTAATTGCTCTAGTGTGCCACCCGTGTAGGATATTTACTTGGATATTCATCATAATGTCGAGTAGGTGTCCTATGAGAGTGGGATGCTACATGAATAGCCCTAAAATTTTAGTCTGAACACTAGAAAAAATAAAATATACTACTTAAAAATGCAATTGAATGAACAACACCTTTAATTAAGCACCTAATTAGGTTTCTAAAAGATCAATTTTATGAAAAATCTTATAATTTAGCTAGAAATTCAGATAAACCCTAGAAATTAAAATTGACTTAGGGGAAATTTGAAATTGACACATATGAATGCAATTGGATGCCCTAAAGCCTGATTATGCTTCTAATTACAAGAAATAACAAACAATTCAAGCTATTTTCTCAATTCAGATCAATAAACGTAGTTACCCTAATTCTATAAACCCTAGAATGCAAGAGATCTAAAAATCAGACAAACTATACATAATTGAAGTAAATTATCAAAGGGAAAATATTTGGAATGTTTCTAGAAGCAAGGACGCAGATTCGAAGATGCCTAAACCTCGTCGGAGAAGGAAAAATGACTGAAGGTAGGCATGGCGATGAGAGAGAAATTTTACAAAGAAATAAAAAACTTCTTAGGACTAAAAGCAGTTGGATAGAGGTAAGGAAGCTTTATAGAGTCTTAAAAAATGATTTAGGAGGCTCAACAATCAGAGGAGAAGGAGATGAAAGCTTTAAACACAACAGAAATGAAGTTTTAGAAAGATAGGGGAAAAGAAATTAAATAGAAGAAAAAGAGGGGAGCAAAACCTAAATACGACATTTTTAACTATCAGTCAACCAAACTAATTATATTGATCAACTGATAATAGGTCAATCGAACTCCTCATATCAGCCAACTGAATAAATACCAACGCACATACCTATAATAGGCTGAAACAAGTTACGAAAGGGATAATCACATTCATCCATATTTTTAATTTTAGGAATATTTTTAGGACCACTAAAACAATTAACACAATTATATCATGTTTTCACATATACTTAATTTTAGACAATAGTTGAGTGCCTTCGAATTTGAGTTTCATCATTTTTTGATTGATTTTTGTTTTGATTCAATAATGATAGTTTATTTCTTTTTCTCTTTAAAGGTACCCACAAACATAAAAATTCAACACCCTTTTGGTACCCATATCATTTTTGGGTCCTTGAGTGTTAGTTTTTAACATCTCATTACCATTAGATAATGCATTCACATTACTTAATTGATCATAGAAAAAAAAAATTAACATGGCCATATCTTTTGCAATATAAGTAAAACTGATGAGCTCGTCGTAAGCTACCAAATAATAAAAATACCTACCTAACCTAACTAAGTGGCTAAGGCAAGTCAGGGTCGATCCCACAGAGAGCTAGAGTGAATTGTTACCTTTAATTTTGTCAAAAAGAAAATAAAACCCTTGGAAACAAAGAAATCAAAACTAAATACTAAAGAGAAACAAAGAAAAACAAATAAGAAATACGAAAGCTGGTTGGAAGACATATCAAGAATTCTAGACTTATAATCGATCGTCGAAATAAATAACTTGTGATTGGTGTAAGATGCTAGCCTATAGGTTCAAACAAGATCTTAAACCCTCAGCTCTACCATTTTTAAATAGGTCCTATATGATAGAAAACCTTTCCCCAATCACGAGGCAACCTAGAATAAGCTCTCTAGATTTAACGACGCTAAAGCACTAACAACTAAGGAATGACTAGCCTAAGGCACAATCTCACAAGCTCAGTTTGCCTAACTTAGAGAATTAAAATTTTAGGCTAAATTGATTAAGTTCAATGACAAATTCAATTAGCTTATTGTTACCTATGGAAATTATTAGGACTATTATGTATCACAAGTTCATTCCTAACAATAGAATTAGAAATTAAACCTGAGATGACCAATCTTAAGAATTAATCTTTAATTCATGTCATTTATGTGGAATT
>JAOXYD010163909.1:0-10209 GCA_028565735.1 Pinacopodium congolense | reverse complement strand
CTTGAAATTAAAGCCCATTTACTTGATTTGAAGCATAACCAAACTTTAAACAAGATTTAATGGAGAAAAAGCAAAGTCTTAACCATTGCTTTGTTTTGATTTTGTAAAGGAACTTTAATAAGCCCTTAAATGTGTTTAAAGCTTAATTAAATCATCAATCACCTAATCCTTAACTAATTTACACATTTGGTAGTTTTCAAAATTTTTCAAAAGCAATTAAAAATAATTTTTAAAGTGTTTAAGCCAAAATAGACTAGTTTAGTAATTTTACGGTTTTTAATCAAACTGTTTGAATTGTCCTAAAGAATCATAATCTAATCAACCTAGTACTTAAGCTAGTTTCCCCGAGGGATCGACATCCAGAGTCTTAAATTTACTCCATTGTATTAATTTTGCGACAGGTGCACTTGTCTTAATTCCGATGATTTTCAAAGTACAATCGTTTCAAAATCATTAAAAGTTTATAAGTCATCTTACCAATGCAACATTCAACACACTTTATTAGATGAGCATTACAGGCTTGTTGGGAGATCACTTGGTCTTGTAACGCGAAAGTGAATACCTTGTCATAAATATCCTGAGTGGTTATTCAACCCAGTCACCTCACACCAACTAGTTACTAATACCACTCATTAATTTCGACCTCTTTATGGTATAAATCTAGTGGAGTGACTTAAACTTACTCAAATATATATTCACTTCTTTTTTAGATGTAGAATATATACCAATGAGATAATGCAATGATCATTAAGCATCCATTTTCCAAAGTCATAAAGTTAACCAAATATCCTTGTTTACCATCATTCCTAACTAGTTGCATAGACTTTCAAATTCACTCAAAAAAACCAAATTCATTGTTCATTACTTCCATTCCAAATTCACATGCAAATCCACTTCGAACTTCTTTCAATTTAGCAATATGAAAAAGAATCAATTTTCACCATACATTCACAACCACAATTAAGAAAATCCATTATTAAACAAGGATGATTCAATAACTATACCAATCACATGTATCATATCAAGATATACTGACTAATATTTAATCTAACTTAGTATGATTTCCAACTAAAATGACTAAGTTAGCTACAAAAAGATTTGCAATAATCTAAGTGTGTACCATTAAACATGAATATCATCTCATTCCCCTCATACTTAAATTTAACATTGCCCTCAATGTTCATATATTGTAAATAACAACAAAGGGAAAGAGAAGGGAACAACGCAACTCCCCAGAATATGTAATGTCGTCGCTTTGCCATCCAAGTCAACTAAAAGATCAGATATCAAGCCACAAAAGAAGAGTGAAAGCAAACAAACAACCAAAAACACAAACAAAATTGAACGATAAAAATTGAAATCTACAATCCTACAAGGTTTGGTTGCCTCCTAACAAATAATTCTTTAAGGTCATTTAACTAGACCTTAATGTTAGAGAACAATGATTCTCTTTTTAGGTCCACACCTTCGGTCGAATTCCTCATATCTAGGATGATTTACCAATGATAAATAAACTTTTACACCTACCGTCAATTCTCTCTCCATCTTCCAGTTACTTGTGTAAGGTACCTTAATAAAGGATTTTGGCATCCAATCACTTTCCTGCAGTCAGTAATTGTTACACCAATAAAATCAATAGATAGAAGTACCTGTTTTTCTTCGATGAAACATGTGATAAAACCTGCAACTTCAATAGCTTCTTCTTCCTACCTGGTTGGCTCGCTAACTAGCTCCTCAGCACTTGTAAATGAATTTTCCTTAGCTTGCTCATTTGGCTCCACCTCTAGAATGTTGTTGCACTTTCTTGCTCGTTGTATGCATTCAATCCAACCAATTGTCCTATCTTTATCACCAATTCATGGGTGGATACTATAATACCTTTTATACGAGCATTCGTACTATCAAGCCTGGCCTCATTTGCAAATATGAAATTACTGAGTAACTTCTCTAATCTTGACTCCTTCTCCTTGAAATGATTACTCCTTTTGTGGGGTCAATTTAGAAATAGGGACTTTTATAGCTTAGATTTAAGCTTCCGATGTGGCATTGGCTCTCTCCCATAGATTTGTTAACCTTGATTCTTCATATGTGGAGATGGCTCTTATTAGTAGCTCCCTCAGTCTTGATTCTTCTTCTTGTTATTGGTAGTAAGTCCATGAGTGATCTAGATAATGCATCTCATTAAATTCATAGATTTTGAACCAAAGGAGGTTCCACCCAATTTTGATGATGAAAAAAACACTCTTTCTACTAATCTATTTGTTTAAAGTATGCTATAAAGATAGGTAAATCCAAAACAAGATGTTGATCAAGCTGTAACGGTCACAGTTGAATGAAGGTTGGCCAACCGAATAGATATCGGTCAACCGAAGGCATCAAAACAAAGAACTAATCAACCGATGTCAATGATTCGATTGACCGAATATGGTTACTCATGAGATTAGTTGATTGAATAAGAAGATCGGTCGACCGACTAAATCTACCAACCAACCAAATAAAGAAAAAGAATGAAAACCAGTTAACCAAATGTGTATATAAGTCGACCGAATGAAGAAGATTACTTAGTGAATTATCAGGAACGGTTATATTGCGCAATGGTCACAACAATTATACAATGGTTAAGAGAGTTAACGAAGAGATGATTGTTCGAGATTCTCCCCAACGGCTAATTAATCCATGTTTACCAGTATAAATAAAGGATTAATCAAGGAACTTTATACAGATTATGAGAATGAGTCTCTATCAAAGTTTAAGAATTTTATGCTCAAATTGTGTGAGACATAAGCCCATATAATAGTCGTGTGTTTTGATTTTTGTAAGGTTATTCTTAAGCTTTTAAAAAGGAGAGTTAAGAGGTTATTTTTTAGTCTACAAAAAGTATTTGTCAAAAGGTTATACTTAAGCCTTTAAAAGGGTAAAGAGGGTTATCCTTGAGCCTAAAAGGAGTTTGTAACTTAAATTTATATATGCATTGCTTATTTCATCTTCAATAAAGCTCAAGTTTCTTTTCATTTTATTTGTCTCATATTTATTTTAGCTTCCGCAAATTTATTGAATTATTTTGTGTGATTCTTACTTAAATTTTTAGAATATAATTCACCTTCCCTCTTAGGTGTCATTTAGGACCAACAATTAGTATTAGAGCATAGGTCTCATATAGATCTTTAATTCTAAAAAATTTGCTAGGAAAGATCAAATGACACACTTCATGAATTCCGTGGGTTCTTCATCTAGTTTAGATGGGCATAACCCACATAGAACACCACTTTTCAATGGTAACAATTACATGTATTGGAAGAATAGGATGAGGTGTTACTTAATAGGAGAAAATATCGATTTATAGATGATGATAACTCAATGATTTTATATGCCTACCAAACTCATAAGAAATGTGGTTATTTTAAAGAAAGAAAATGAGTGGAACTTAGAAGAAAAAAGATCTATTTCTTTGAACTGTAAGGCCATGCATATTTTGTATTATGCTTTAAGTATGGAAAAGTACAATAGAATTTCAATATATGAAACTACATATGGTATATGCCATACTTTGGAAATCACTCATGAAGGTATGAATCAAGTCAAGGAGACCAAAATTAGCATGCTTACTCATGATTATGAATTGTTTATAATGATGCATGATGAGACTATTTCTACTATGTATGCACAATTTAACAATATCATAAGTTCTCTAAAAGGTCTAGGTAAGACATATTCTAGTGTTGAACTTATTAGGAAAATCTTGATGTCACTACTAAAGACATGAAAAGCAAAGGCAACCGCGATACAAGAGGCCAAGGATCTCAACATACTTCTCCTTGACAAGCTTGTTGGGTCACTATTAACATATGAAATGAGGATGAAAAGTATCAAAGAAGAATAAGAGACATCAAAGAAGAAAAACGTGACCTTTAAAGAATCTAAAAGAGAAGAAAGTGATAATGAGGAATCATCACTTAGGAGCGAAAATAAGGAACTTGAATTTGTCATGGGAAGATGCCTCAACACGTCAAAAAGATACGTCGTTTTCTAACACAACATGTTTTGAATGTGGTGAAAAAGGAAATTTGAGATCACAATTCCCACGATTACAAGAAGAAAAAGAAAAAATATTAGAAGAAAGAAAAAAAGGCATGGAAGATAGATAAATCCAAGAAAAAGAAAGAATTGAAAGCAGCTTGGTCTGTATCTAGTGATTAAAGAAGAAGAAGTGGCTAACATGTTTTATGGCATACAATGAGATATGTTCTTCCATTAATGAACATGAATGTGATTATTCGTGTGATGAAGTGTTAAAACACATAAAAGAACTAACTAAGAAAAACAAGAAACTGCATGACAAAAAAAAAGTATATTAGATGAGTTAGATGCATGCAAAACAGAAAATAAGAGCCTTGGAAAAGGCATAAGTTTAATCAACAAAGACAATGATGAACTTGTTAACGAAAATAGATCCTTAAAAAAACAAATCGAGTCCCTTTAAGATTCTCCAGAAAAATTCAACAAAGGAAAAGGAAAACTAGAGACATTGTTGAGTATTCAGAAATACGGAATGATAAACATGGCTTAAGATACACTAATAAATCATCTACTAGTAAAACCACCTTTGTTAAAGGGAAAAATCTAAAGGATGAAAGTTCATCAAAAATTGCTCTTAATGTATCTAGTCAACCTCAATCTAGACATCATGAATTTTTATATACTCAAAAGCCTAAAAAATTGTTTCAAAGGTAAATGAATAATAGAAAATCATATGTGCAACCTAGACAGCATTTTCATAAAATTTACAATGTATTTATACTAAGAAACTATACTCCTCCATTTTGTTCATAATCTGAATTGCATAGACATATTTCTTATTTTTGTTTTGATTGTCTGAACAATTTCTCTAAAAATTTAAAAAAAAACTACAATTTTTAGAAGACAAAAACAATGTGGATTCCAAAAACTAGATAACTTTTCCTAAATTTTGTTTCCTTTTTTTTTTCATTTTTCGAATTGCTAAAGTTTTGTATCGATGTCTTCATAGGTTCGATCGACTGAACTCGTGACATCGATCGACCTAAGGTAGTTCAGTCAATCAATGTCCTAGTTCGATTGATTGATAGATTAAAATATTTGTTTTATCTCCATAATTCATAAATCTAATTCTGTTCTACTTATGAGTGTTAAACCTTCAGTCGTATTCTCAAAAACCTTATGATAAGTTTTCTAATTTTTACTTGTAATTTTTTCTGTGTAATTTTATTCAAATTTATAATTTAAAGGTATGAGTTAGGTATACTAAAATCTAATAACCCTAGATAAGATGGATACTTAAATTATTTTTATTTGTCTTGTAGGACAAGAGAAGAAAGAAATTGTATGTAGACAACGGTTGTTCACGACATATGATTGGGGACCCCTCACAGTTTATCACCTTCAAGAGCAAGGATGGAGGAGTCGTCACTTTTTTTGATAATGGCAAGGGTAAAGTAATTGGCATTGGAAAAGTAGGTAAAGATAATTGTCCTTTAACCAAAAATGTTTTACTTGTTGAAGGCTTGAAACATAACTTACTGAGTATCAGTTAATTATGTAATAAGAACTATAAGGTTAGTTTCATAGGAGATAAGTGTTTTGTCTCTAAGATAGATAACAATAGTATCATATTCCTAGGAAAAAGGGAAAGGAATATTTACATTGTTGATCTATATTGTGTTACTAATCTCGAAGATAAATGTTCAATTTCCTTGAGTGAATACACTTGGACTTGGACATGCAAATATGGATCTTCTCTCAAAGCTCAATTAGAAACAACTTGTTAGAGGACTTCCAACTATAAAATACTAAAAAGACAAAATTTGTGGAGCATGTCAAATGAAAAAACAAGTAAGAAGCTCTTTTCAAAGTAAGAAATCGATACATCTTCTAGACTCCTTGAACTATTTCATATGGATTTATTTGGTCCTACTAGAGTAGCTAGTTTAAGAGGAAAATCATATACATTTGTTATTGTTGATGATTTCAATCATTTTACTTGGGTTTTATTTTTAAGTTCAAAAGATTAAAGTTTAAAATCTTTTATTACTTTTGCAAAGAAAACTCAAAATGAAAAGTCCTTATCTATTGCATCTATTAAAAGTGATCATGGTAAAGAATTCAAAAATGATATGTTTAAATGTTTTTGTGATGATCATGGCATTATGCATAATTTTTCTACACCTAGCACACCTCAACAAAAAAGTGTAGTAAAGAGGAAAAATAGATCTTTACAAGAAATGGCACGAACAATGATAAATGAATATAATTTGCCAAAATATTTTTAGGCCGAAGCTGTTACATGTGCATGTCACGTCATCAATAGGGTGAACATTAGATATAAATTAGACAAAAAAAAGCTTATGAGCTTTTAAACAGAAAAAAAAAACAAGAATTAATTATTTCAAAGTTTTTTTATGCAAATGCTATATTTTGAATACTAAAGATGGTTTGGGAAAATTCGATTCTAAAATAAATGAAGGCATTTTCTTATAATATTCTTTATCTAGTAAAGCATATAGAGTTTACAACAAGAACTCTCATGTAGTTGAAGAGTCTATGCGTGTTGTTTTTGACAAAATTAATCATTTCAAAAGAAAGAAAGTACTTAAGTTTAATGATGCAGATTTATCCAAGGGATTAGAAAACCTTTCACTTGAAGACAATGGACAAATATCACAAATTTTTGAACCAAGTAAAGAAAGAGGACACGAAGAGCTTCCAAGAGATTGGAAATACAGGAAGGATCATCCCGCCAATCAAATTATAGGTGATGTTCACCAAGGGATAACTAAGAGATCTCAATTTAATTTATATCACATTGCTTCCATTTCAAAGATTGAACCCAAAACAATAGAAGAAGCATTATATGATGAGAATTAAAATTTAGCAATGAATGAGGAATTGGAACAATTTGAACAAAATAAAGTTTGGATCTTAGTACCTAGACCTATAGATCATCCTATAATAGGTACTAAATGGGGTTTTTAAGAATAAACTAGATGAACAAGGTAACATCGTTAAAAACAAAGTAAGATTAGTGGCTAAAGGGTATAACCAAGAAGAAGAAATAGATTATGATGAGAAGTTTTCCCTCATAGCTAGATTAAAGGCAATTATACTACTTCTTACATATGCTTCTCACATGGGTTTTAAAATATCTCCAATGGATGTCAAAAGTGTTTTTTTAAATGGCCTTATTCAAGAAGAAGTGTATCTTGAACAACCCCCTTGTTTTGAACGTCATGATGCATCCGAACATAATATGAAACTTTCTAAAGAATTATATGGATTAAAACAAGTATCTAGAGTTTGGTATGATAGATTAAGTACCTTCTTTCTTGATAATGATTTTGAAAAATGGAAAGTAGACACCACCTTGTTTATTAAGAAAGATAAAAATGCTTTATTAGTTGTTCAAATATATGTTGATTATTATTTTTGGTGCTACTGATGAACGTTTGTGTAAAGAATTTTCTAAATGTATGAGTAGGGAGTTCAAGATGAGCATGATGGGAGAATTGAATTTCATCCTCGAACTCCAAATCAAGCAATTAAAGGATGGAGTCTTCATAAATCAATCAAAGTATACATGGGATCTCCTTAAGTGTTTCGGTATGGATCAAACAAAACCCTTAGGCACTCCTATAAGCACATCCACTAAATTGAATAAAGATTAAGATGGAAAAGTGGTAGATGAAAAACTATATCGAGGTATGATAGGTAGTTTGTTGTATTTAATTGCTAGTTGTCTGAATATTATGTTTAGTATTTTTATGTGTGCATGTTTTCAATCTTCTCCTAAAAAATCAAATTTACTAACTGTTAAATGTATTTTTCACTATCTAAGTGGTACATTCCATTTGGGAGTTTGATATCCTAAAATAATTTTTTAGATTTAATTGGGTATTCTGATACTGATTACGTAGGTAGTTTGCTAGAACAAAAAAGTACATCTGGTGCATGTCATTTCTTAGGAAGTGCATTAGTTTCATAGTTTTGTCAAAAATAGTATTTTGTTGCATTATCTACGGCGAAAGCAGAAAATATAGCTACCAGTAGTTACTGTACTCAAGTTTTATGACTTAAACAATAACTTAAAGACTATGGTTTGCATCTTCATAGAATTTCAATTCAATGTGATAACACAAGCAGCATTTGTTTGACTAAGAATCCTATACAACACTCTAAGACTAAACATATTGAAAATCATTACCATTATATTGATTGTGTTATTTTAATATCACTTGGTTTTGTCATCAACAAAAAAGGGGAGGAAGATTGATGAACCAAAGGAGGTTCCACCTAATTTTGATGATGACAAAACACTCTTTCTACTAATCTATCTGTTTAAAGTATGATATAAAGATAGGTACATCTGAAACAAGATGTTGATCAAGGTGTAGCAATCACTGTTGAATGAAGATCGGCCGACCGAATAGACATCGGTCGACCGAAGGCATTAAACAAAGGATCGTTTGACCGATGTCAATGGTTCAGTTGACTGAATGTGGCTATTCATGAAATTGATTAACCGATCAAGAAGACTGGTCGACTGAACAAACATCGGTCAACCGATTAAATCTACCGAATGACTAAATGAAGAAAAACAACGAAGACCAGTCGACCAAATGAAGAAGATTACGCAGCAAATTATTAAGAACGGTCATATTGCACAATGGTCAAGAGAGTTAATGAAGAGATGAATATTGGAGATTCTCTCCAACGGTTAATTAATCCATGTTTACTATTATAAATAGAGGATTAAGCAAGGAACTCTATACAAGGCTTGAGAATGAGTCTCTATCAAAGTTTAAAAATTTTATACTCAAGTTGTGTAAGACACCCGTGTAATAGTCGTGTGTTTGATTTCTGTGAGGTTATTCTTAAGCCTTTAAAAAGGATAGTTATGAGGTTATTCTTGAGCCTACAAAAAATATTTGTTAAAAAGTTATACTTGAGCCTTTGAAAAAGTAAAGAGGGTTATCCTTGAACCTAAAAGGAGTTTATACATGCATAACCTGAACTCAAACATGATAAAATCAAATAAAATAACAAGGAAAACAAATAAAATAAAGTCTAGAATAATCAACACTAATATCCCTAGGATTAACAAACTATATTCCCCGGCATCGGTGTCAAAAACTTGTTGCGGTCTAACTCTACAATAATTTTGACCAATCTAATCTTAGATCAACTAAAGGCAAGCGGACCTTATCAATAAGTAGTATAAAATGGTGAAACACCAAGTATCATCTCCCTAAGAATCTGAGCGTAACACTATGTCAATTAATATTTAATTATCTAGATAACTCCAAATAGTTTAATTAAAGAAAGAGATAAAAAGGAACACACGAAAATAAAAACAAACAAAACTTATTCTAAACACAGGCTAAAGGATTAGGAGTCTAACAAAAGATAAATTAGTTAAGGCTTGTGTAGCATCCCACTCTCATAGGACACCTATCCGACATTCTGATGAATATCTGAGTAAATATCCTACAAGGGTGGCACGCTAGAGCAATTACAGTAAGCATCATACAACATAATCAGAAGAAACATAGACACAACATAGACACCAAAACTCATATTTCATTAAAATAAATTTCATTTATACATCATCATATACTGTACATAAACAACAAACAGAACAAAAACATGCTATCTAGACTCTTCGAGACTTCAACTGACCAACCTCTGATCTATGATAAGTCTGTTAGTATGCAGCTCTTACTTTTTTTACACTGTCTTAAGCTAGGAGTCGAGCTCCCTTTGACCTAAAATATTGAGTAGGGTGAGTTTTCAAGGAAAACTCAGTGAGTGGCCATAATCGATGTGCTCACTCTAGCATATATCACAAAACAAATCACATAATCATCACAATTAAAATCATGCTTGTCATGTGTTTAGCATATCTAAGTATGATTATACAATGACATTCTATCATGAGAGAAGACAATTATAAATGCACATGAGACTCGATTTTCTTTTTCTTTTGTTGTGACTTTATGCCATTTACTGTCCCAAATCAGTAGCTGATACTGGGCTCATTCTTCGGGTATTGACCCCAATCCATAGTGGAAAGTGAGTCCACACATATTTGAGCCTGAGGCTTGTTTCAACTACGGGCATAAGCCCCATACCAAACTGCGGATAGCCTGGTCACCTTAGTCACAACGTCATTAATGTGAT
>JAOXYD010163898.1:0-10209 GCA_028565735.1 Pinacopodium congolense | reverse complement strand
CAAGCTCTAGTCAATCGTTTATCAAGATTTTTTAACCTATATCTACAACTTTCATTGTTTGAGTTTTGTCAAATTCATGTTCTAAAGATATATAAAATAGATCCTATGAGTGAAACTAGAATTTAACCCTGCACAGAGGTCTATCACATGCATTATTAGGGAAACAAGCATAACTTAAGCTTTAGTCACTCTTTTATCAAGCCGTTTTCATTGAGATTAAGATTAGACCTATATCTACATCTTTTAGTGTTTGAGTTTCTTCAAATTCATGCTCTAAAGATATGTAAAATGGGTTGAAAGAGGAATACAAAATAGGAAAGTACCCAAGTTCATGCGGAAATTTCCAGCACAATCAATTTTGAACATCATATGTAATTCATCCTTTACTTACATGTTTAACTCTAATTCCAGCTCAAAAGATCAAACCATAAGCAAATTCAGGGAGGTGAAAGAGGAGAGTGTCAGTGATGTGTGTGCGAGAAGAAAGAATAAGCGTGATTGAATTAAGTTTACTCCACCTAAGGTGTTAGGTATCATCTAATGGAATGGGCATGCGTCTAAAGACATATTCAACATGTATTAAGCAGATGTGCTACCATATGTCACCATTATAGCTAGGTCACATGTCATTTAAGTACAGCAGCCATTTGTCCATTTATCAATGCTATTTGTCATCAACTTTCTAGTCCATTTGTCTTATAATGACCAGTGCCAAATTTCACTCAATTATAAGCTTAATCATCCTAATTTTCATGTATCAAATTTTTTTACCACTTAGAATTTTTCCTAAACCCAATGTACATTATCATCCCTCAAAATTTCAATTATATCAATTAATTCCACATTTACTACTTATAATCTATCAAACCAAAATGTAAGGCATAAACATGTCATAATTCACACAATAAACAGTTTAAAATTTTCATACCCCGAAATGAATCAATTGAGTGCATATGTATCTTTATAATGTGTACATAATCATAATTCATGTGCGTATGCTAATGATATGTATGTGAATGAAACGTAAATTTACGAATTTCCAATGACATCACTTTTAAACCATAGTCTAGGGCTCTAATCCCCCAATTTGAAAAATCGACTATTACATTCTATGTCTACTAATAAACTCTTTAATACCTTTAATTATACTTCGTGTACTATGGATGAACAATTTAACAAAAATTTGGAAAGATCTTCAAGATTGTTTTTAAAAAAATCACTTTTTATTGCATAACTTCATGAAAAAATTTGTACATTACATTAAGGAGATTTATTAGTTACTAGGTTGAACAGTTCTTGGGATGAACTAACAATCTTGAAGTCTATTTAAAGTTACACTTCTACACCAATTTCAAGAGGTTTACATTGAAAATTTTGAAGAGCATAAATATTACTAATTGAACTGTTGCTTCGTATTAACAATGTTTATGCACTAATTCTACAACATAAAAGGTATGATTAGCCTATAAAGTGAAACTTTCTTGGATAAATCAGCCTACTATTTTGAAAATAATTGTCACGGTCAATTTGATAGAAGATAGATAATGAGGGTGGAAAAATGTTTTACTATATTTGATAACCTTTTTAAGCCTTTTATAGAAGTTGATATATAACATGTAGTACAAGTTATTCTATTAGAACTATACTATATTTGATAATCTTTATAAGCCTTCCATAGAGGTTGATACATAACATATCACTATTCTATTAAAATTTTGTTTAAAACATAAAATTATGTTCTACATTACTAATATAACTAATTTGTGTTCTACATAAATACTATAACTAACGAAACATATAAAGATAGCTGAGAATGTGGGATTCAAACAAAAACCCAATTTATAGCTACTATGGATTGGATAACCATGTGGTTGAGAAGTATTCTAAAAGAATGCCTATTTATCTCGTGATCTTTTCAAAGATTCAATTAGAAATCAATAGCAATATTTTTGAAACTAACAAGATAGATTTCTTTTACAAAGAAGTAATATAGAAGATACTAGCATTGTAAAACCTTAAAAGGAATGACTCGCAAATCCTAGCAATGCAATACATGGACAATCCTTAAACGAATTTTAGTGTACACTTTTTTTTAGTAATTGCAAATTCTAACATTATAAAACAAATTGACATTATTGTAACATACATTAATACTATGAAACTCGTTGAAGATATTATTCCATGCAATTATTTTTATTTACCGCAATTTGCATTGAATTTGATATCTATTAGAAAACGAACTTTTGGTCCTAGTTTATATTCATTTTGAAAATATTCTTATGGAACTATCTGACACACAAAATTTTAAAAGATTACTATAGTTAATTAAATAATTAGAACATCAGCTAGTTAACTCTAATTAATTAGTGGTTTTTCAAATTATCAATTCACAAATTTTTATTAGAAAAAATGTTGTTTTCTTTACTTTATTAGTTTAGATAATTGTAATGGTATTGCTTGAGTTAATGCTATTCTTCATGCTAAGTTGAAGATTTCAGATCACCAAGGTTTTTTGTTTGTTTTGAAATTCTAAATCCATAAATTGGTATTAATGTGTTAAAGAAAATATTTTTAAAATTCTTAAAAAGATATGTTCCCTTGATTTGAAACCTACACCATATTTTGAAGCTCAATTAATTTCTATTGGTGATAGTTTTATATATGATCCTTCTTATTAAAAAGGAGATAATGATAATGCTTATTTGAATCATATGTAAGGCATGCTTTTATAGTTATAATCTTAGGTTTTAGAGGTATTTCCTCGTGAATTTGGCGCTTAATTGGTTAAAATTTGAATAAGATGTTGCTTATTATGTTTTTGGTAAATGTAAATGTTTTGTAGGTCTTTGGTGAGCAATTGGATGCATATTTAAGGTTAGATGAGTTTTGGTATCAAAATTAGGAGAAAAAGCAATAAGTTAATTAGTTTTACACTTTGTCTCACGACCATAGTACAAACCATGGAGAATTTCTAGAGGAAAATAGTAAGATAAGCAAAGATGCAAAGATGTCATGGCCAGGGTCATGTCCTTGACCCTAGGCTTGAATCTTAGACAACAAAATTCATGGTTTTTCCCATGGCTATGAGCCAAATTGTAGGACATTCGAACACCTATCCTATAAAAGCATAAACTTAGATCTTTTTAAATGATTTTTGATCCTTAGAAGCTTAAAGTTGCTACCAAGAGACGAAGGGCTATTCTTAAGCTATCTTTACTATATTTTAAGGTAATTTGAGGAGGAGAAGTGGTTTAAAACCTCAAGGGATTGAAGATCAAGATTGATTTCCATTATTAGTCATTGAAGATTTGAGGATTCACGTATTATGAGAATGAGCTTTCCAATTCCTATTTTCTCTTTGAATGTTTTTATTTCTTTTGATATGATTATAAACTAAATTGTTGTAGGGTATAAATGTTTATGAACCCTAAGATATGGTGTTTGATGTTGCTTCTTTGATTCAATGTTGAATTTCCAGATTTTGTCTTAAATTTATCTATATGATTAATAAAATTGGTTTTTGATTTCATATAAACATAAAGGTTAATTCTAATTATTTGATTTCATGTATTTAGATAGAGAGATCATTTATATGAATAGATTATCCTATAGATAATGAGTCTTGTATAGATAGAATTACAAAATATTTTTGAATTATGTGTGAATTTAATCAAAGCAATTAGTTTTATAGATTGAAATAATGCATTCAACTAGGGTGTTGATTGAGTAGAACTTCTGCTTAACCAACCGAGAGGATAGAAATTGTATAATTTGAGAGAGAGAATGATTCACTTTAAATAATCTAAGGTCTAATTAAATATGAAGAATTAGTTAAATTAAAGTTGAACAATGAACATAAACATGTCTTAGAGAGATTAATCATCTAGGTCCTAACTTTTTTAATTACATCTGAATCTAGTGAAATTGCTTTGGCATTATTATTTAGTTATTTAGTTTACTTTAATCAATTGTTAATCACTTATTGAATCAGATAGGTGAGATAGTAGAGAGAAGGTAATTATTAGTATTCCATAAACAATCCTTATGGAATTGTATGGCCTTTTAATAAACTATACTAAGATACAATATGTGCATTTACCTATTTATATGGTTTTAGTATTGTTAGTTGAGATTTGGATTTACTTTTATTAAAACTTTAGAAGTGTAGATTATAGCACAATAGATAATGACATTTTTAGTCTTCATTAGGTTTCTTACTATAGATAAATTTCTATTTCAAAGCCTTTACTTTTTATTTTTGGTTTTTAATTCCTTCAACGTTCGTATTTTTCTTATTTTGATAAGAAATTCCTCTACTTTCTATTCTGATCATCAAATAAATAACATAATAGCTATCCAAATGTCAACTTATACCTATATATGAATATTTGACAATGTTAATATGGCTTTAATAGGCTTAGTTAATTAGATGAAATTCCACTTATGTAAGAGTTCACCTACTCTCCACTCCCTTTTTTTATTTAAGATTTCAAGTTTTGAAGAAAAAAAAAAAGAAAAAAAGAGAGTTTAATGGTTGTTTAAATTTTTTGTCAATTGAAATCCAAAATGTTAAACCAAGGGAGGTTCCACCTTATTTTGATTATGACAAAACACCCTTATTACGAATGTTATGTTTAAGTGTATTGTAAAGGTAGGGATTTTAGAATAATTTCAAGCACATTTGGAGTCTTAAAGACTAATATGAAGAAGTATTTATGGAGTAAAGACTCGTACTATGTAAAGATTCCATTGTTGCCATTTAAAGAGGAATGGTCGATCGAATGACTATCGATCGATTGCATCGAGTGTATCGGTCGATCGAATGAGCAAGACTAGATTATCAGTCGACTAAATGAGCACTGAATGACTAAGACTGAAAGACTGGTAAGCCAAACGTCCTTAATCGGTTGACAGAATGAGAAGATTATAGAGCAAAAAATCAGGAACAGACATAATTTACAACGATAATAAGAGTTAATGAAGATGAACATTGGAGATTTGCAGCAATGGCTAATTGATCAAGATTAAGAGTATAAATATGTGTGATTATTAGGAGAAAGAAATGATCAAGCTTTCAGTGTACTGTTAGCATTCCAAGTGTTCTATTAATGTTAGTATCTGTATGAAACTGTGTGAGGCTTTTTATTGTGTATCCATCAAGTGTTGAGGGAAAAAAAGAAGAAGAGAAGGTTATCCTTGAACCACAAAAAGGAGTTTATAGTTGAGTAAGTTGTAACCTAAATCGATGGTATATTTCTTCTTTATTTTTCTTAATTTTATGCGTTTATTTCATCTTATTTGTGTATTATAATAATTTTGTTAATCTTCCACAATTTAGATAAAGTATTTGTAATTTGAAAAAGAACATTTGTCACCTAATTCACCCCCTCTTAGGTTCTATACAGGGCTAATAATTGATATCAGAGCCTAAGTTTCACATAAAATGTTAATTATAACGAATTAGTGAGTAAAGATCTTATAACACACTTTATGGATTCCGTAGCTCCCTCATCTAAATTAGAAGGCCATAATCCTTGTAGAGCTCCTCTCTTTGATGGAAAAAATTATTTGTATTAAAAGAATAGGATGAGATGTTATTTGATGGGTGAAAATTCCAATTTATGAATGATGGTGTCACAAATGTTTTTTATGCATATCAAACTTGTAGGTAACAAACTAGTGCTAAAGAAAGAAAATGAATGGAACATTGAGGAAAATAAATTGATATCCTTAAATTGTAAGGCCATGCATATTTTATACTGTGCTTTGAGTATGGAAGAATATAATAGGATCTCTATATGTGAAATTGCATATAATATTTGGCATACCTTAGAAATTACTCATGAAGGCACAAATAAAGTGAAATAAACTAAAAAAAGAATCCTTACTCATGATACAAAATATTTCGAATGTTATATGATGAAGACATTTCCTCTATGTATGCTCATTTCAATAATATCATAAATGATCTAAAGGTTTAGGTAAGACATATTCTATTATTAAGCTTATTAGGAAAATTCTCATGTCTTTACTAAAGTCAAGGGAAGCAAAGGTGACGGAAATTCAAGAAGTAAAAGATCTCAACTCTCTCCCTCTCAATGAGCTTATTACCTTACTATTAACATGATGAGGATGAAGAATACTCAAGAAGATCAAGATATACTGAAAAGGAAGAATGTAGCATTTAAAGCATCTAAAAAGGAGGAAACTAACAATGAAGAATCATCACTTGGGAGCGAGAATGAGGAACTAGCCCTTATTATAAGAAGATTTAAGAAGTCCATGAGAAATTTATCAACGAGGGGAAATGGTACATCTTTCTCTAAGAATAAATTATCCAACATAACATGCTTTGAATGTGGTAAAAAATTATCCACTTGAGATAGCGATGCCCACAACTACAAGAAGAAGAACAAAAAGAAGAAAATAAGGGATGGAAGAAGGAAAGGAGGGACTTTTAGAAAAAGAAAGCATTGAAAGCTACATAGTCTGATTCCAGCAACTCATAAAGAGAGAAAATAGCCAACATATGCTTCATAGCATACAATGAGGTATGCCCCTCTCTTAGTGAAAATAAATGTGAAGGTGATAACTTTTGTGATGAAGTATTGGAACATATAGAAGAATTGACCAAGAAAAATAAAGAATTACATAATAAACATAAGAAAACTATATAAGAGTTAGATACATGCAAATTGGAAAGTGAAAACCATAGGATAGACATGGTTTTAGTTAACAAAGATAACGATGAACTGGTTAATGCAAATAGGGCCTTAAGGAAAGAGGTAGAATCCTTTAAAGAATCTATTGCAAATTTACCAAAGGAAAGAAAAATTAGAAACTTTACTAAGTGTTTTAAAAAATAGGAAACAACAAACATGAATTAGGATATAGCAATGGAGCTTCTACTAGAAAAACTATCTTTATTAAGGGAAAGAACATAAAAGATGAAAGTTCTCCTAAAAATACTCACATTGAATCTAGTAGACCTCAAACTCAACGTCATGCATTCATGTATGCTGCAAGGCCTAAGAAATTTCATCAAGATAAAATGAATGATAACAAATTATTTGTTTAATCTAGAAAAGCTTGTCAAAGAATTCATAATGAGTTTAGATGAAGAAACGCATACAAACATATACTCTTTTACTTTGCTCTTATTGTGAACATTAGGCCATAACTGATATTTTTTCTATGATCATTTAAATGCATTACCACACGAATGTAATGTTCAAAGAACAAAAATGATTTGGGTTCCAAAGGTTCAATGAATCCTTTCTTCATATTAATGTGTTTTTAACAAGAATTGAATCTATTTTCTAAAATAAACATAGCCTTCCTACTTTAGTTCGATCGATTAAACTTATATATCAGTTGGCCTATCCAACTTTAGTCAATCAATAGGACTAATTCGGCAGATCGATACTATACTAAAGTTGCTTTTAATCTTTCCATGCTTAACACCGTCGTCTTTTACTTATCCTTGATAGTTTCCGCAACTTTTGTCAAAATCTTTTAAACCCTTGTTTGATACTACTATCTCAACTCTTATTTCCTCTTAAAACTATGATAGATTAAATGTTACTATTATTAAAAGGATGAGTTAGGTATGCCACTAACATCTAAGGACCAAAAAATGAAATGGGTACCCAAAATTTATCCAATTTTCGATTTTATAGGTCACCAAGAGAAGAGACAAGTAGTAATTTGATAGTGGATGCTCACAACATATGACTGGTGATCCTTCACAATTCATAACTTTCAAAACAAATGATGGAGGATTTGTCACATTCAGTGATAATGCCAAAGGTCAGGTAATTGACACTAGAAAGGTTGGTAAAGATAATTGTCCCTTAATCGATAATGTATTGCTTGTTGAAGATTTGAAGCATAACTATTAAGTATAAGTCAACTGTATAAAGATTATTAAATTTTTTTTATAAGAGATGAATGCATTGTTTCAAGAATGAGTGATGAAAGTACCATTCTTAGGAAAAAGAGAAGGAAATATATACATTTTTGACTTATGTGATATAACTAACCTTAAAAACAAGTGTTTGATTTCTTTAAGTGAGTGCGCTTGAACTTAGCATAGACGTCTTGGACATTCAAGCATGAACCTCTTGTAAAAATTAAACGCAAAAAAACTTATAAGAGGACTCTCATGGAGGATGCCAAATTGGAAAGTAAGAACAAATTTCTTTTTAAAATTAAAAGTTGGTAACTTCCTTTAGACCTCTTGAACTCCTTCATATGGATTTATTTGCTCTTACTATAGTAGCTAGCTTAGGAAGCAAGTCATATGCATTTGTTATAGTTGATGATTTTAGTAGATTCACATGGGTTTTGTTTTTCAGTTCAAAAGATAAATGTTTTAAATCTTTTGTGAGCTTTGTAAAGAAAATACAAAATGAAAAATCCTTTATTTATTGCATTTATTAGAAGTGATCATGGTAGAAAATTTGACAATGACATATTTGAATGTTTTTGTGATGATTATGGCATTGTGTATACCTTTTCTCCACCTAAAACACCATAACAAAATGGTATAGTAGAAAGGAAGAATAGGTCCCTACAAGAAATGGCTCAAATGATGATTAATGAGTATGATCTACCTAAATATTTTTGAGCCGAAGTAATTGCATATGCATGTCATGTCATTAATAGAGTGAATATAAAACATAAAATGGATAAAAAGTGTTAGTCCTAAATGACACATAAGAGGGAGGTAAATTAGGTTCTAAGAAATTATGCAAATAAAAAATGTGGAAACTCAAAAAACAATGTTGAATTGCACAAATAAAAAGAAATATATTTGTTGTAAAAATAAGAACAAATTACTAATGATGAATTAACAAAAATTTAACAACTTATAAACTCCTTTTGGGCTTAAGGATAACCCTCTTATTTTTCCAAGGATCATGAATAACCTTTAACAAATTCTTTTTATAGGGTCAAGAATAACATTTAACAAGTTCTTTTTATAAGCTCAAGAATAACCTCACTTGTGATTGCAATACAAGAAACTCTCAACAACAATATCAAATTCTCACAAAACTCAAACCAGAAAGCTTTTCAACACTTATACGAAACATAAGCTCATTCTTTTCTCTTATATGTTTTTGATTCCTTGCTTAGCCTCTAATTTATACTGCTAATTAAGGATAATTAGCCGTTGGGAGAATTACCAATATTTATCTCTGCATTAGCTCTTGTGACTGTTATTCAATTCTTGTCACTGTTGTTTAGTTATTATGATCGTTATATAATATAACTGTTCTCGATAATCTGCTGTGTAGTCTTCTTCATTAGGTCGACTGATATACACCTTCGGTCAATTGGTCTTTGTTATTTTTCTTCGTTCGATCGGCTGATAGTTTTAGTTGGTAGACCGATCTTTGTTTGATCGATCGGTCTTCTTATTTGGTGAATCGATCTCGTGAGTAGCCATATTTGATTAATCAAACCTTTGACATCAGTTGATCGATCCTTTGTTTTGATGCCTTCAGTTGACCGATGTCTATTTGGTGGGTTAATCTTCATTCAGCAGTGACCGCCACACCTTGATCAACATTTTTATTTGGATGAACCTATCTTTATAGAATTCTTTAAACAAATAAATTATTAGAAAGAGTGTTTTGTCATTATCAAAATTTGGATAGAACCTTCTTTGGTTCAACAATATCCCCCTTTTCGTTAATGACAAAACTAAGTAATATTAAAATAATACAATCAATAGAATAAATGCAATAAGAATTTAAGTTTCATATCTAACCAACTCCCCCACACTTTATGCATATCTAACTCCCCTTAAAGTCATATATAATATCAATATCATATACATCTCCACCTTTTTGTAATCATCCCAAAAGGTGTAAACATAAAAATTAAAGAGAATGACCATTGATCATACCAATTTCCCTTCTAATAGTATAAAAATGATCTTTACACAATGGTTTAGTAAAGATATTAGCTGGTTGATGTAATGTATCAAAAAACTTAAGTTCAATATCTCCATTTTGTACATGATCGCAAATAAAATGATAACGAATTTCAATATATTTAGTCCTAGAGTGTTGGATGGGATTTTTAGTCAAACAAATGATGCTTGTATTATATTGAATTGGAATTCTGTTAGGGGTTAAATTTGTAGTATTCTTGGATGTTATTTGATGTTAATTTAACCCTATTTTAGTGCTTAAATGTTCT
>JAOXYD010163887.1:0-10209 GCA_028565735.1 Pinacopodium congolense | reverse complement strand
ATTGCATATAGTTACAATTGATTTATTTGGCTTAAGTTGTTAGTTTAGAGGAAAGAAAATTTAAATATGCAATCCCTCCCCCCCCCCCCCCCTCTCCTTTCTTTGTTGTCATAAGGCTTGCAATTGGAACTAGGGCATAGGTCGACTTTTGTAAAATTTCTAACAAAATTAATGTAAAATCAATTTATTATGGCATATTATTATGATTTACTTAGTCAAGAGGGGTTAGATGTGCATAAATCACTATTCTTTAAAGGGAATGATTTCTTAGAATGGAAAACTAGGATAAAATTTTTCTTATGGGCCACAATTTTATTTATGGGAAAATATAGAAAATGGACCTTACGATATTGCAAATTAAGGATGAAGTTGTTTCCTTGATTAAAAAAGCCATGCATATCTTATTCGATGTATTAGATAAGACAATGAGGGATCTTCTAACTCATCTAGCATTGATAATGATAATGATGATATGGATAATGATGAATTGTCACATGATGAGCTATTAAAATGCTTGAAAATTGTGAATTTAAAAAGGAAGAAATTTTCTTCCAAGTATAGGGATGCTTTAAAGAATTTAAATGATTATATGATTGAGAATGATAGGTTGGTTACTGAGAATGTTTCCTTGAAAAGGAAATGGATGCATGCAGGATAGAGAATGATAGCCTGTCACCAACTATCAAATAATAATACCTAAGTAGAACTAACAATGCAATAGGGTGAGCTAGGGTCGAACCATAAGGAGCTACTTGCTACTGTTATTTTGAATGTTACAAAGAGAAAAAAAACAAAATCCCCTGATGCAATGAAAACTAAACAAACTAAGACGTAACAAATGAATCAAAAAGACAAACGTAAAGTAAAACATGAAAATACTACTAACAATCACGAAGAAAAGGGTCAAATGTATCATTAGGATTTTGGGATGACTATTGATCCTCGAATTTAGATAAAAGGTGTTCTAGTTATGGTGTTAGCCTATGGATTCATACAAGCTCTTAAACCCTCAGTTCCTTTGAGATAGATAAATATAACAAGTTATAGAAATATCCCTAACTCTACTACAACTGGTAGGAATTAATTTTATTATATATTTATATATTTTTTAACTTGAATTCATTATTATTATTTATATATAAGTACTCAATTTGTGTTCTATTATGCTTAATGATAGGTTTGTTATATTAACATAAGATAAGGATCAAAGTATGAAGGTTTAGAAGCAATTGGAGCATAAATTTGAAGATTCTTTAATTTGGAATCAAAGAAAAGAAAACAAGCAAAACTTGGAGGGCTTATAAGCTAAGTCCTAACAACTACTATGATAAGAAGAGAGTAACACATTTGGACCTCGTTCATCCATGCCTAAATGAAAGCTATAACACCTTAGTCTGGCAGCTTAAGATAGCATCACCATGGAGCAAAATGCAAGCATTTGGAGCATTTAAAGGCAGCCAAAGATGGTAGCACACAACAGGGCTTTAGAGGGAGCTTTAGCTTGGCTTGGAGATGCACAAAGCTTAGATATAAAGACATAAAGAAGCCCGAAAGGAAAAAAAAACAACAACAACAATTCTAGAGAGAGCTTTGGCCAAGAGTGAAGTGATAGTAGACAAGGGAGCAACATGCTTAATTCAAAACCTGTAAGAGCTCTCTTAGAGTGGAGCTGACAATTGAGAGATAAATAAGAGTAGAGAGAGTTTTGCCTTGGTCAAAGATTGCAGCCCACACACGCTTGACTTCGTTTTCATTTTCTTACTTTTGGCTCTTCATTTTCTTTATACCATAACTTAGTTGTTTGTTTTCACTTTAATTGCTTTATATCTATATTTCTGATTGTTCTAGCTTCATCCTTAGTTTGATGATTTCTTAGTTGCAATGTTTAGTTTAATTTGACATTGAACCTTTGAATTTTGGTAATGAAATGCTTACTTTTATTTTCTAACGTTGTTATTTTTAATTTTTCAACCATTATTTTCTTTTAATTAAATATGAATTGTGATAGTTTAATCTTTTTTTTTGTTAATTTAAATATGTGTGGCTAGTTTCTTAAAGGGTTTAAAGTTATAAGAAGGATGATGGATAATTAATTGTAAGAATAGGTGTGAGTTTGAATGAATTGGTGTTTTAGGGCTTAGGTTATTTTGGATCTTTGGACAAATGACATGAATTAGGTATTATCTTCAGGACTGATCATCCTTTAGGTAATTTCCTAATTTAAACGCTAGAATTGAGCATGTGATACGCAATTGTCCCTAGAAATTTAAAAAACGTAGCAATATGTTAGTTGGATTAGTTAGGATACTTAACTAAGTAATATAGGGTTCCATTCATTTAGGTTACACTTTACAAGTTTGCAAGTTAGTGGTCTAAGTTAGTCATCCTTAGTACCTAAAGTTTCTTTACTATTAAGTCTAGAGAGCTTGTTTTATGTTGTAGTGAAGATAGGGGCATTTCTATAGCTTATTAGATTTACCTAAGTTAGAGGAACTGATGGTTTGAGAGCTTTCTTGAACCTATAGGCTAACACCTTAGTCAGAGCACTTTTTATTTAAATTCAAGGACCAATAGTTATCTTAGAATCCTAATAATACCTTAAGCCCATTCCTTTGTTATTGTTGTTTGCTTAGTTGTTTTGCTTCGTGTTTATCCTTTTTGTTGTTTTTATTACATCTTAGTTATGTTAGTTCTTTTTGCTTTCACGGTTTTTTGTTTTTGTTTTTCTTTACAACATTAGAAGTAGTAGCACCACCTAGCTTCTTGTGAATTTGATCTTAGCTCACCCTATCTACATAGTTAGGTTAGTTAGGTTTATTATTTGATAATTCACAACGACTCATAAATTTTTGGCACCGTTACCAATAAACTAGCATTTGTGTTCTAGTTATTTCTTCTATTGTTTTTTTTATTGATATTTTGTCATCTTTTCTCTCTGTTTGTTTCTATTTCATAGCTTTTTCAAGTAATGGTTTATTTTTAGCGTACTTTTCATTTTTACGATAATGAGTTTGAGTTAGCTACTTTCTCATAGTTGGAACAACAAGTAACAAATCTCTCATCCTTAGTTAAACAAGTAGTGATAGATATAGTTGACACTAAGGTATGTGTTTTTTGTTCATTTTTAGGTCATTCTATTAACATATATCCTTCATTGTAGGTTGAGAAGCAGTTTTATAGACTTAGAAGTTCCTAAAGAGCGACAAAAAGGATGTTATGATCCTTACACTCCGATTTACCATCCGAAGTGAGAGGATCATCCATACATTTTAGATGGGAGCAACCAACATGGATTCAGTTATCCACCATCGTGCTATCATAGTCAGCTACATTCCCTACCCGTGGCTGCACCTCTACCATCGCCACCAAAAGCTTATGGGATGTCATTGGAGGTGATCGTACTCTTCTGTTCCAGTATGAAATGAGGAGTGGTTTGAAGTACTTGGAAGATCAAGTAAGCTAACTGGAAGAAGTGATAACAAGCCTAGAAGCCCAAGTCTCAACAAGCATTCCTAGACAACCCAAAGAGGACCCTGGTGAGGTGATATGTGATCTTTCACCAGAGGGTGGACAATAGAAATAGTAAGGGCCATAACAAAAGAAGCCCGTTAAGGAAAAGGAGATGTTCTTGGAAACGAAGGAGGATAAAACACCTCCCAACGTAAGAAGTACTTCTTTTAGTATTGCTAACTATACTTCTATGCCTTTTCGTAGTAGATTAATGAAAGAAGAGGAAGAAGAAGAGAAGAAGAGTGAACCAAAGCAATAAGAGAATCAGTAGAGAGAAGTATTGGAGCAAAGGGGATGCTTGAAGGAGTTATTTGTGAGCAAACTAAAGTTCAAAAATGATGTGTAGGATGTAGAGCCTCCTCATTTATCACTTACATTATTAGGGGGATCGTCCTTGGAGAAGGGAGATGCCTAAAGTAGGGAGTGGACGTTGGATCATGATCAGGATGTAGTTCAATTCCACCTCCTTGAAGCTTTGGGGCATCATGCTAAATCTGGGCCTAATTCGAAGGAAGTTTCTCTAAGCTCATCTATGAGTTTAAGCATACTTTCTATTTAGCTCAAGCATCCATTTGACAATGGATGATGTTGAACATGTCAAGGGTCAAGCTTATGAACTTAACTAAGTGCTTGATAAGAGGCACCTCATCCCTATACTTTTTTTTTGTGTGTTTCATTCTTTTGTAAAAATATTTTGGTTGTTTTTATGAGTTTTAGGTGGAACCTGAGCTACATTGGTTTCAAAAAGGACTGTAATCTCTGTGCTCAAGGTTCTTAAGACCTCTTCCAAATCCAGGGGAGTACTCTTGTTCCCACTTCTTTTTATTTTATGTCATTTTAGGACAACATTATAGGCAATGTCCAATTTAAGCGTGGAGGAGAGACAAGGTTGAAAAATTTTGCACACTTGAATTATTGTGAGTTTGATAATGATGGTTTGAATATGATAACTTCAAATGATCTTGTTCTTTAGTTTTTAGTTAATTTTAGTATTTGAAGGCAATTGATGCTTTTAATTTGGTGAACAATGATTGATTTTGGATTGATTCCTAACCCTTAAGTTTTTTTATTTTCTTTTTCTCTTGAGTGCTTGCATGTGTTAACGATCTATTTGCATTATATTCGATGTTGAAGTACATTTTGTATAGATTATCATAGGAATGTGGAATGGGATGTTTGAAATAATTTTCCAAAAAAGAAAAGAAAAAAAGAGAAAAGAAAGAAAAAAGAAAGAAGCAAAGAGAAAATTATCGTTGTTTTAACGTTATTGAATCAAACAACATTTTTGTTTATGTTGTTGAATAACTAGTACTATTGTTTTTTTATTGCTGTGTATTGGGCAATTATCACTCTGTTGTCTTTAACCCAAATTCTCTAAGGTTAAAGTTATGAGTGGTACTTTTAGATATTTGACATACTGATCTAACCCAATAACCGAGGGTGTTCACCATAAAGTGTTCACTTTCACATCAAAAAGTTAGATGTCTTTTCAAATAGACATAGTTCAAAGCTTAAATTGTGTTGTATTTTCAGTTTTGTTTTGTGTATTCCAAACATCTTTGACTATATTCATGTGATGAGTTATGCAAAATGGCTTGAACATTTGGTATTATGCATTTAGGATCTCTTCTTAATAACTTTGTGTGTTTGCATGTGATTAACCAAGGTTTTTAGTCATGATAGAGTTGAGATTTGTTAACTAAATTAAAAGCATGAATTTTTTTTTGTTTCTACTTAATTAGCTTTTGACTTTGGAATGAGATTGCTTGAGTAAAATATTTAAATCATTTATTGAGGACAAGAAATAGTTCGTGTGTGGATGTATTTGATAGGATTAAAATATATTAAATTTTCATATGCATTTTAATACTATTTTTGTGTTTAAATGCTTAATTGTGTTCTTTTGGAATTTTCATGTAGATATGATAATGGAACAAAAATACAAACTAAAAGCATGAAGTTTGGAAGAAAAAAGAGAGAAGAAGCCTAAGGTTCTTTAACTTAAAAACAAAGAAAAGAAAAAAGAAAAAAGAAAATTATTATGTAACTTGGAAAGAGCAAATGGAGCATGACTTGCTCCTTGAATACGTCAATCAAGTGATGCGTTTGAGGAGCAAGGAAAGCTTTAAAAACTTAAGGAGAAAATGACACCACATGAAGCTAAGAAGTGGCATTTATGAGAGAAGACAAGAGTGTAGCATTTTATAAAGCAAAAAGACATGAGGAGATCCTTTCTCCTTGGGCAAAACAGCAGCAAAGAAGGATATGTAATAGTGATTTGAATGGTGAAAAACAAAAGGCACAATCATATAGCCCTAGTGAAAGAATAAAACAAAAAGAGGAGATGCTTCCTTGGTGGGTGGTCGACACTAAATAGAAAAGACAAGGAACTACAGAAATGTCGCTCTACTTGATTAAGAAGAGTTGCAGAAACAAGAAGTGCACAGCTATAAAAACATGATTGGAGGGCTGATTTCCTTGGAGGCCTGTTGCATACCACTCACAAAAGTTAGTAGGAAAAACACTACTAGAAGAGAGAGATTTGTGCCTTAGTGGAGAACAACACGTCCTTAGCTTGGAGCTTGGTGGAAAGTAGCATGTCTTAACCATTTGCCTTAGTAAAGAGTAGCACATCCTTAACTTGGAGATGCAGCCACCTTTTGGATTTATTTTGAATTAATCTACTATTCATCCACCACCTCTTGCTTGTTGTTTTCTATAGCTTAGTTTTCTTTTTCTTTTCCCTGTTTTCTTTTGTCTTTCTCCGAATGCTCATCTTAGTTCTTTGGTTTTGTTTTCTTGTCAATTGCTTTTTTGCTTATCAGAATCCTATAGTTTTAATTCATGAGTTTTGCATTCTTATATTATAACCTTGAAGTTTATATTATTGTGTTATGTTCATTAAGTGTTACATTTTATTTCTTGAGTTTTCATTTATGCTTATGCCTTTAGTTAATTTATGTTTGGTAATTAGTGTTTATGCTTGTTCTTATTATTTTAATTGTTTTTATTTCAATGTTTGTCTAATTTAATTATGCTGAAATTTTTATTTAAAGTTTTAGTTTTAATTTTGTTTAATTAACTTTTAGTTAATTAATTAATGGCTTAAGTAATTTGTGTTTGTGTTAGTTTAAGTGTTAAATTGTGTTTTTATTTTATGTTTTTTATTTTCTAGCCCTTTTTTATCTATTAGGTTTATTGTTAATTTTTTTTTAGTTATTTTTTTAATGTTAGCTTAGATTGTGTTTGGTTTGGAAGGTATTGATGGAATTTTAACTAAATAATTGTGAGAACTGACTTGGAATTAATTGGGCTTTGTGATTTAGTTTAGGATTGAATTGGAATTTTTCATAAATCTCATGAATTAGAAATTAATTCTTATGATTGACCCTCTTAGGTATAATTTCTAGTTCAATTGCTAAGTAATGGCTTGTGATACGTAATTTTCTGTAGCTAATACTGCAAGTAGTAATAAGATAATTGAATTTGTCAAAGAACTTAGTCATCTTATCCTAGGATTTCAATTCTCTAAGTTACACAATCTGAGCTTACGAGATTGTAGCTTAGATTAGCTACTCCCTAGCATGTTAATGCTATCATGTCGTTAAATCTAGAGAACTTGTTCTAGGTTGCCGCCTTGTTAGGGATCATTGAGGGTTTGAGAGCTTCTTCAAACCTATAGGCTGGCATTTTAGAACAATCTCAATTTATTTATTTCGAGGATCAATTATAAGTCTAAATTCCTGATATATCTTCTAGCCAACCCTCTTTTATTATTGTCTATTTGTTTTTTTATATGCTTTTGATTATTTGTTTTATGCTTGTTAATTGTCTTTGTGTTTAGTTTTAATGTCTTCATGTTCGTGGGTTGTTTTTATTTCCTTCTTATTTTAGCACAACTTTAGGAATAGCTTAAAAACATAACCAATTCTCTATGGGATCAACCTTGACTTGCCTTAACTATACAGTTAGGATTAGTTAGGTAAATTTATTATTTAGGAGTTCATGATGACCTACTAAAATTTTGGCATCGTTGTCGGGGATCTTGATCTTTATTTTTTTAAAAATATATTAACTTCAGATGATCTTGATCTTTAGTTGATAGTTAATTATGGTATTTGAAAGCAATTATTTGTTTAATTTGGTGAATAATGATTGATTCTAAAATGATTTTTAACCCTTAAGTTTTTTCTTTTTTCTTTTTCTATTAAGTGCTTGTAGGTGTTAGTGACCCATTTGTATGATATTTGATGTTGAAGTACATTTTTTTATAATTTATCATAGAAATGTGGAATGGGATGTTTGAAATAATTTGTCAAAAAAAGAAAAAAGGTGAAAAGAACGAAAGATAAAAATAAAATGGAAAAAAAGAAAAAAAAAAGAAAAAGAAAGAAGAGAAAAAGAAGTAAAAAGAGAATCATCTTTGTGATTGTGTTGTTGAATCAAAAGCTTCTTTGTTTTTATTGATGAATAAATAGTATCTTCATTGTTTTTTTACTATTGTGTATTGCGTAATTCTTACTCCACTAGCTTCAACCCAAACTCTCTAAGGTTGAAGTTATGAGTGGTTCTTTTAACCATTTGATATAGTGATCCTACCTAGCAATCGAGGGTGTTCACCATAAAGTGTTCACCATTTATTTTACCATAGCATAGTTGTTTTATTTTCACTTTAAATCTATATTTCTGAATGTTCTAGCTTCATTTCCTTAGTTTAATGCTTTCTTAGTTACAATGTTTAGTTTAATTTGAAGTTGAACTTTTGAATTTTGGTACTGAAATGCTTATTTTCATTTTCTAGCATTGTTATTTTTTACTTTTCAGCCTTTATTTTCTTTTAATTAAGTTTGGTTTGTGTTAGTTTAATCTTTGTTTTGGTTAATTTAAATATGTGTGGCTAGTTTCTTAAAGGGTTGTTTAATCTTTGTTTTAGTTAATTTAAATATGTGTGGCTAGTTTTTTAGATGGTTTAAAGGTATAGGAAGGATAATGGGTAATTAAATGTGAGAATGGATGTGAGTTTGAATGAATTGGTGTTTTAAGGCTTAAGTTGGTTTGCAACTTTAGATAAATGACATGAATTAGGTATTATCTTTAGGATTGATCATCCTTTAAGTAATTTCCTAATTAAAACATTGGGATTGAGCATGTAATACATAATTGTCCTTAACGATTTTTAAAAAAGTAGCAAGAGGTTAATTGAATTTGTTAGGATACTTAACCAACTAATCTAGAGTTCCATTCCTTTAAGTTACACTTTTCGAGCTTGCGAGTTAGTGGCCTAAGTTAGTTGTCCCTTAACACCTAAGGCGTCTTCACTATTAAATCTAGAGAGCTTGTTCTATGATATAGAGAAGATGGGGGTATTTTTAGAGTTTATTTTATTTACCTTAGTTAGAAGAACTGATGGTTTGAGAGCTTATTCGAACTTATAAGCTAATACCTTAGTTAGTGCATCTTTTATTTAAATTCAAGGATCAATAGTTATCTTAAAATCCTGATAATACCTTCGGTCCATTTCTTTGTTATCTTTGTTTGTGTAATATGTTTTGCTTCTTGTATATCTTTTTTGTTGTTTTTATTACATCTTAGTTATTTTAATTTTTTTTTGCATTCTGGGGTTTTTGTTTTTAGTTTTCTTTACAACATTACAAATAGCAATACTCCCTAGCTCCCTATAGATTCGACCCTAACTCACCCTAGCTCCATAGTTAGGTTAATTAGGTTTATTATTTGATAGTTCGCAATGACTCATCAGTAACTTAGAACAAGCTTTCTAAATTTAATAATGGAGAAGCATGAGGTACTAAGGAATTACTAACTTAGACCACTAATTTGCAAGCTCAAAAAATGTAACCTAAAGATATGGGTCTAAAGACTAGTTGGATAAGTATGCTAACAAATCTAACTAGCTTATTGCTACTTTTAAAAATTGCTAAAGACTATTACGTATCACATGCTCAATCATGACATTTAACGAAAGTCCCAAATCAACCTAAGTTTGAAAGCACCAAATCCATAAAAACACAAATCCACTCTCATAACTAATCACCCCTTCATCTTTTTTATATGTTGCGTTGGTTAGGTTACTTTAAAACTGTGGGTGATTTTGAAATGAATTTACTTTGAAAACCAACGAAATTAAGGCAAGTGCACCTATCGCAAAAGTAATAAAGTGGAGTAATTTTTCAGACTCTGAGTGTCGAACCTACAAGTAAAAAGTTGCTTAACTATTAGGTTGATCGGATTACAATTATTTAAGAAATAACTAGAGAATTTGATTAAAAATTGGAAAAAGATTTAAACTAAACTACTCGGCTTAAACACTTCAAAAACAATATTTAATTGCTTCTAAAAATTTCTGAAAATTACCAAATGTGTAAATTAGCTATTGATTAGATGATTGATGATTTAATTGAGTTTTAAAATAAGTTTAAAGTCTGATTAAACTCCTTCACAAAATAGAAACAAAACTATGGTTAAGACTTTGCTTTTTCTCCATTTAATCTTGTCAAAAGTTTGGTTCTGCTTTAAAATCAAATAAATGGGCTTTAATTTCAAGAAGGTGAGTTTTGAAAATTAATCCTAGAACTCCAACATTCACAAAAAAATCTAGGTTTGTTCATGTAAGGATTAATTCGTGTTGCTTATTGATTTTTCAAACAATTTAAGATGATTTCTCATGCTTAAACTATCTTA
>JAOXYD010163886.1:0-23886 GCA_028565735.1 Pinacopodium congolense | reverse complement strand
ATATGGGGGTATTACGGGCATTATGTTAAAAATATAAGAACAAAAGAGACTAAAAAATAGGCTGATTAATTTTCATTAATTGTTCTGAAACATCTACTTGAAAAGCACTTTTTTTAGAAGCTCCAAATTTAAGCTTCTTAAAAAGCTATAATTTGGCTACCAAAAAAGCTACATCTATTAAAGAAGTGCTTTTTAATTCTACAACCAAACGCCTATGTCTGAACAAAAAGTCTTTTGTGGTGGAAAAAAGTGCTTATTAGCTTTTCAAAAGCCGAAACAAACAGGTACTTAATCACATAAGTTATAACATCACCATCAATTTATCAAATCATTAATGATACAATTTTATTCATCTATTTATCCTTTAATCAATTCATTCATTCAACATATATATTCACCTAATCTCATGCATTTATAGGATTTTCACAGACACATCAAGCACAAACGACACCTATTGATTATGCATCTTAAATGCAAATACTAAATATTAATAAATATTAATGGTTGGGCCCTTTAAACCTATGATAAGACCAAAGAGAATCCTTACATAAATATTCACTCATAATAACCTATCAAATTTTGTTCTTGAACTTGATCTTCTATCTTCAATCTTTAAGTACATTTCAAATGGTTTTCTTCAATTAAATTTCATCTTCAACTATTTCCACATACTTTATAAACTCTAAACGAAGACTTTAACTTTATGGCTACAAATTAATGTACTTCAAGTCTCCACCAGACACTTTATGGCTTGTTTTCATCAACCTTATCCTTAAACACAAAAAACATCACAAATACATTACTAGAAACATTTTATCATCATAAAAAAAAGGTAGAACCAACGGTTAGCTCAATAATCTATCCTTTTTTTGTGATGACAAAATCATGAGATATAAGATGCACATAACAAACTTATTACACAGTCAAACTAGTCCACACATACATGTAAACATCATAAACACACACAAAAATGGCTACCCCTTTCTAATATCACATCTATCATTCTCCTCCCTTTTGTAATCTTCAAAAATTGCACATCTAATTAAAAAATATATAAACCTTGAATACTAATATAAAACAACTCACATATGAAAATCATAGTACTTTGATACCAATAAATGTGGAACATATAAATGGGATACATAACTCTTCTCCATTTATACTAAACATATATTTCAAGTAAATTTTCAAAAAATCGTAAAAAAACACGTCATAACTGATCTTTCAAATGACGTTAAAAAAATTTCTTTCAATAAAGCTTCTGCTTAATAAAGAATACCAAGATAAAATTTAAGATATCATGTTACAAATACTGAAAAGAGGGACAAAATCAACCAAATCTCAGTTCAAAAGGTGTTAAATGTATCATCATTAAAAATGATTCCAATTGTTCTTAAAAGGCAGGTAATTACTCAAAAATCACATACTTGTTTCCAGCCTTGTTGAAAAATGAGACATGTCTATACCAATTGTTAAAAATATGATAATAAAAGTTAGAAAAAAAAACTTTAACTAATTATTGATATTGCTCTCCATGAAAACCAGTTTTCAAAAGTAGATATCACTTATTAGCAAAAATGTTAATCTATAATCATAGTCGATACCAATTATTCAAAGGCTTACTTGTTGATAACAATTGTAACAAAAAATGTTGACTAATAATTGATACTAATTAATTAAAATAAGAGAAGTATCTAATACCAATTGTTGATGGGGTTCGACTATATAACCCCCTCCAATTGGCCATCCCTCTTAACCCCTTTCAACCTTTCTATACAATTCATACAATCTTCATAGACAAGGTCTATACAAAAAAACAATAAAGTTTATACAACAATGTATTCAATAACTATATATTTTATGTAATTTAAGGTTCATCTACATCGTTATATGAACTAGGTTGTAGTGTTCTATAGACCATGTCTACAGAGGTTGTATAGATTATATAGACAAGTTGTAGAGGGCCATGAGGGGCCAGTGAAGTTTTTCCGTTGTTAATAATGCTAAAAACAAATTTATAACACAAAGTATCATGAATAGGTAGCAACATCACAACAAATATCCCTTATCAATACTGAAAAGGGATACTCCCCCTTTATAGAAAATCCAAAACAAGGATTTAACCCAAAATCAAGTACCAATTAAATTGTTTCATACTCAACACTATTCCAAAATTCTCATCTTTTATCACAAATTTACCAAAACTTTTAAATTTGACTAACTCCCCCTAAAGCAACCAAATTCATGTAACAATTTCCATAAAACTTTTATTTTTTTAATTCTAAAAAATTCCAAACAATGACTCCCTTTAAATTTATGCAATCTCGATTTTAAATAATTCAAACTTCCATCATAAGACATCAAATGCATGATGAGAGTCATAGGACATTAAATCCATAATCATTATTTAAATATAAATACAACTACAACATTCCTAAATTCATGTGTTGTCATTTAAAACACTTATATGATAGGAGCATATGAAAGGGTTAAGAAAGACAAATACATGTCAACTTTAAAAGTATCATATAAAAATTCGCTTTCATAACAAGATTAGAAATAAGTACTACTCCCTATATTTGAAAACTAATACTATGAATTTATCAAAACTCCACATTAGAAAATTTAAAAATCAAATATCCAACTTAAAAGAAATGTTATGCTCCTCTTAAATGCATGAATAATGATGCAATACCAAAATATTCAATCATCAATCATGTTTAATGATTTGAAATCCCATTTGAAAAATTCAAAAGTGATCATTTCTTGCAAAAGATCATGGTAAAAGTTGATGCTCCTTTGGAAAGTTTCAATTCTAGCATATCTTAGGAAACAATTTACAATTTTAAAGACATCAAAGTTTATTAAAACATAAGATCAACCAAAAACATAATGACATTATTAAGAAATCATTAAGAATTTCTAAGGCTTGAAATGTCATGAATTTTGAAAAATATAATTTAAGAGAATGAAACATTTTCAAAATACATGATGTCTAGTTTCAAAATCATTTAATGCATTATGAAACTTTCAAATCATTTCATAAATCAACATATTATGACTTTTCAAAAATCTTTTCGTCAACTAATGCATAAAGGCTATTCATTAAAAAAATAGTAAACAATTTTGTAAAAGAAGGGAATCCTCCTTCTTTTATAAAACTTATAAGCTCCCCCTTAATGAAAGCAATTTCCCTTAAAAATATATAGGTTCACAATTTAAAATTTTATGTGAGGGATTAAAATGTAAAAAATCGAAAATATTCTCAAAACGTTTCTAAATGCCTATAATTGCAAAGCAGTCCATATAATCTATAAAATATCTAAAAATCCAAGAAAAACTTAAAATAATCATATAAAAAATTTATTAAGACACAAGTTTTGATTTTTTTTAAACATGCAAAGTCAAATCATATAGAAATGTTATTTATAAAGCTCTTCAACTAATTAAAACATACTCAATGAAATCAAGAAGTTTGAAAAATCATGTTTATGCATTCCTAATCAGTATTTCTGCTACAAAAATATGTGAAGACTATAAAATATTCAGTTAAGCACTTTAAAAGCATCTGTCACCAATTATGAGCAATAATGTACGAAAATTATTCCTACAAACAACTTAAGTTCACTTATGATAAAAAATTAATGAAAAACATCATTGAAGATTGAGGGGCTAATAAGGAGAAACACTCACCAATTGAAGGAATAAAGGGAGCTAATTTAAGGTTGGGGATGCATCGACTTTCAAAAAACAAAGTGAAAATAAACCCAAACAAGAAATAGGTTTTAAAAATGTGACCACTCAATAGTTAAGTCAACTGAATAAATTGATCAGTCGACCAATAGTCGATCGACCAATGGTCACCGTGTAGCACATAGTACATAGATGGAACAAATTTTATTTTCAATTATTCAGTTAATAAATAAGGTAGCAAGTATTCAAAATGTCAAGTAACCATAATCATTCAAATTTATCAATATAAGAGCAAGTCCAAGGCGTACATCCCTTTTGCGTTTATCACCAACTTTACTTCCTTAGTTTAACAATGTTGGTGATTTCCTATTTTACGCCTTTGGTGACACTGTTTACAATCTACAAGGCAGATTTAATGAATTTTTTGTACCTGTATCACCTTGGGTCATTGATGATTAGTTGCAAACCTATCTCGACCGTTCAGCAAAACATTCACATTTCTTAAACGATCAAAGTAAAATTGATGAACATGCCTAGGTCGCCCACAATAATGAAAAAATAAAGTTTACGTGACCTATATGCATTTCCATGAACATGCCTTATAATAGTGAAAATAAAGTCTCATGTTGTTTCTATATTCATTTCAAGGTCTAAAAAATCTTCCTTGATGAAGTTATTGCCTATAATATGCATGAGGAGCATATGAAGTAGAAGCCCTATATGTATCCTTTTGATGATATGTATTCACAAAGAAATTACTACTATTTTTAGGTTTATGCACATTCTTTCTATATGATGGTCTTGATGTATACAAAAATCCATAATGATTCTTCCTATGATGAGAGCAAGATGATGAAGGCCTAGAAACATTTTTAATGGATGGCTTAGGTTCTTTTTCCTCTAAGTTATTTCCTTTAACAGATTTAGTAATATAAGAGGAACGTCCATTATTGCTATCATAACATAAAGCATGTCTATCATTTACAACCTTTTGACCACTCAACATGTTTTCAAAATTCTCATTCCCTTTAGGTAATTTAGCAAGCGAGTTCTTAAGGGAAGCTATTGCCATTTTAAGATTTGCATTTCTTTTACCAACTATCATGATCAACATTACATTTTGAAACTAATTGATTCTTTAAACAACTATTTTCTTCTACCAATTTTTGTATTGCACACTTAGTGTTTCTTTAACTAATATGCATTCATCAAGTAATCTCAAGGTTTTGTTATACTTATCATACCACTTCTTTTTTTCTTTTTTAAAGGATTTTGTATATTATAAAATTTCTTCATAATCATATTCTATATCACATTCATAATGATCATCAAAAGATTTAGAACAAGAAGATATGTCTATATCACAAGGAGTTTTGTAAGTACGTACCTCCTTAGCCACGAAGCATAACAAGCCTACTTCTTCGTTTTCGCTTTCCTCTTCCTCATCTTGATAGATTTCTTCTAATGGATGCCATATTTCTTAAGCACTTTCACATCTTGATGCAATTTTTTCAAACACTTATACACTTATGACACATAACAAAATATCCATAACTCTATAATTAAACGAAAGTGCTCTGATACATATCCATAACTCTATGTATCATCCAATTCGAATAAATATTTGAATGTTAAATTTTTTGTAGGCTTTCAAGGAATATATGGACCATTTTCTATGATTTTTCAAAATTTTTCTTTGAGGTGTAAAAAGTATTTTTCATTTCAATTTTTTCTAATCTTTAAAAGTATTTCCATTAAAAAAAGGAGCACCTAAACAATGTGCCATAATTTTTACTCACTACTTCATTAAAATTAAACTAATGTGAGACCTAGACTCTGATACCAATTGATAACTCCATATGGCATCTAAGAGGAGGGTGAATTAGGTATTTCAAAATTCTTCCAAGTTACACAACTTAATGTTTTACCTATTTATTTAAAAGTGGAAGCTAAACAACAATTTAATTAATCAAATTAAATACTAACCGTAAATTAAACAATAAAAATAAGTGCATAAAAGTAAAAGAATAAGGAAGAGAAACACAATCAATTTATCCTAGCTTAAAGTGGTCCACTGGCCCCTACTTCTAATCATCAACAACACTTGTTGAGACTTTTGCACTATTACAACAAGAAAATAAAATGTTAGTATTACAATCCTTTTCAAAGACTCAAGGATAACCTTTCACTCTTTCTTTTATAAGGATGAGGAATAACCTTATAGCACTCCTTTCAAGGATAAGGAATAACCTATCACTCCCTTTTCTAAAGGCTAAATAATAACATCACAACACTCTTCTTTATAATTTAAGAATAACCTTACAACAATTCCGCTCTTAATCTTTCAAACCTATAAAACTCACAAACACTCTTACAAAATGTCACTCTATTGACTCACTAAGGGGTTTAAGGACTTATACAAAATTTAAGAATAAATGCATGAATAAATTCAACAAACAACTTTACCAAGAGTTCATAAACACTCTCATGAATACTTAAAAAAATTGTATAATTCTTCCACAATATTTTTCCTATAAAAAAAAACAAAAACAACACATATTTATACCCAAATTAGGCCTTGTAACCGTTGCCTAAAGTTTCCTAACATGAATTATTTTTATCATTGCAAAATTTTTCATTGCCTAACGTCCTACTGAAGATTTACCATATTTGGTCGACCGAGTGCCTAGGTCGATCATCCTATAATTAAACTACCAGTCTTCTCCATTCAATCAACTATCCTTATGAAGGTCAAGTCTCCTCAAACACAATAAAGCTCAAAGCATACCAAACTTAATCCAATATAACCTTTAACCTATTCCAACACATTTTAACATAAACCAATCATTACCAAAAAAATCATAACATGAATTTCATAATTCACCCTAATGAAATTCATTTATCTTACCAAATTACCTTAACATACTAATCTATCCAATTCATATAACTCTGATTTAAACAATCTTTATCCAATTCATGCACGCAAAGACTTAATAACATAGGTTATACCAAACACAACTAATTTACCAAATCATTAATCATACCAATTTGTTCATCCATTTTATCAAATAATTAATCATAATAATCTATTGATCCATTCATCCCTTAATCAATTCATTTATTCAACATATATATTCATATGAACCCATACATTTATTAAGATGATTTTCATAACAAGTGTAAATAACACCTCCTGATTATGCATCCTATATGCAAATACTAAATATGAATGCATATGCATGATTGAGCCCTTTCTACCTATGTTAAGACCAAAGAGAAAACTTCCATAAATATTCACTTATAAAATCCTATCAAAATTTATTCTTGAACTTGATCTTCTATCTTCAATCTTCAAGTTCATTTCCAGTGCTTTTCTTCCATCAACTTTGGTCTTCAACTATTTCCATATAGTTTATAAGCTCTAAGTAGAGTTTTTAACTTTCGGGCTTCATATTAATGCACTTTAAGTCTCCACCAAACACTTGATGATTAGTTTTCCTCAAACTTATCCTTACACACAACAAAATCGATAAATACATTAGTATAAAAATTTTATCATCATCAAAATAAAGGTAGAACCAACCCTTGATTCAATAAGATTAAGTCAAAAGTTTGATCGAATGATAGGAACTAGGGGTTATATGTAGGCTTGATTACCCTGTGAATCATTCCTAGTTGGAAATATAAGTATGGGCTTATGATTTGTAATTTTCACCAATTAATACCATAAGTTGCACTAGATTAATTGATTTTGTAAGAAAAACTTAATCTATTTAGCCTAAGGTTTTGATTCTTAAAGTTGCATGATCTGTGCTTACGAGATTATAACTTAAGCTAGTTGCTCCCTATCACTTAAAACTATTACAATTTTGAATACAGAGAGTATCTCTTAGTTCAATATGTAATCATGAGTAAATGTATGATCATATCAAATTTACCTAGAGTTAGAGGAACATAAGATGCAAGTTCATTTCTGTGTCTATGGGCTAACATCTATGTTAGAACGTGATTTTTATGCTTTAGTTGATCTATTTAAATTCCTGAGTCTTAAAAATATCTCTGCCCATCATTCCATTATTTTTATCTTTTTATTATTACTTTACGCCCTTGTTTTATTCATTATTTTACTTGTTATACTTTGATTTATTTTAAATTCATAAAACCATGTATTTAATTTTTATGCTACACATAATTGGGGATATTTAAAATAACGTTATGTGATAATCCCTAGCTCATCCTGCTACAAAGTTAAAAGGTTAAGTTTTGTTGTTATCTAGTGACATGAGACAGCATTACCAAATTTTTGGCATTATTGTCGAGGAGCTAGCGCTTATGTTTTATTATTTCTTGTATTATTTATTTTTATTTACTAACCTTTATTATCTTATTTTTTGTTTTATTCGGGTCACTGCTCTTTTAGGCCATCCAGACTAGGAAAATTTACTCTAAAGAACAAAGACCTTTTACTTTTTTCTTTTAATCCAATTTCTCTTTCTTCTACAGTAAGTCAAATGAAACTTCAATAATTTTATAGAGGTCCACGTAATCTTATTCCTAAAAGTGTGATGTGCTTGTAGCATACCTAAGTCTTAATAAAAAGAATATCGAGGAAAACACTAACAATGCCACAACACACAACTAGGTAAGTCTGCTGGTCGATTGCAACATAATTAAAGTGATTTTAGGTGTCAAATCCATAGGGATTGCTACTATTAGTGAATCTCTATCTAAGTTACCTAGCCTATCAAATGGTAAGATGATTAATTGTATTGATAAAGAAAATAATGAAACAATTAAAAGTACAATGCCTAAACAAACGCATTAAAAGTGTGATGAATTTAGGATTCAGAAAATTAATCCCTTTATGATGTATTCGTATTCATAGTTTATCTTGTTAAAATAAAAATATAATAGTAAAAATAAAATAAATCAGTAGTCAACACCTAAATAACTAATAAACACAATCTTATAACATTAAATGGAGGAAACCGATGAAATCCCTAATCCTAAGATAAAGAACAATGAAAACAAAGGGCTGCCTAAGTGGAAACCAAAAATTTTCAATAATGAGGTTCTCCAAGCCTTATATAGTTTTCAAATAGGATTTAAATCTATAAGAGTTAAAAGATATGAATTCCCTCTGATTTTAGATTGAAATAGCATATTGTTAATGATTAACGACCCTTAGTAGTATTTTAATGACATTGTTCATCAACCATTTTTTGAAGGTTTAAAAATCGAGGTTTAACGATTGTTTTGGGGGCATCAATAGTGCCATTAATGATGTTTTTGATGCTCTAGATTCCATTTTATTTGGCCTAGTTTGTTCCAAATAACTTCAAAACTGTTTCTTTAGCTCAAAACAGGCATTTAAATAGATAATAAAAGTAATCTAGACATATTGACATCAAAATAAAGGTGAAATCAAATATGAAAATTCTATAAAAATGGACCTTTATTAGTATCCAACAAAGAGATTAAGTCTATTTTAAAGAAGGCAGTCAATCCCAATAGAAGATATTATAGTCTGCATCTTGGCGATGCTTTATAGGCATATAGAATAACTAAGACACCAATTGAAATGTCTCCATATAGGCTAGTGTTTAGGAATATGTGTTTTTTACTTGTAGGGTTGGAGCATAAGGCCTATTAGGCGATGCAGCAATGAAATATGGAGCTTGATGCTATTGATTGACATAAGAAGTTGCTATTGCAATAGTTAGAGGAGCTAGACAATGAGGCATTTGAGAATGATCACATTTATAAATACACGAATTAAGCATTCCATGATAAGAAAATTTCAAGGAAAACATTCATTATCAGTCTAAAAGTTCTTCTTTATCATTTTAACTACACGGATGGTGTTGTTGAGAATAAAAGTGACATAACAGGGCAAGAGTTTAAGGTCAATAGGCATCATCTCAATCCTTACTTCAATGGGAATCCTATTCAAATCTCAAAAGTGATGGAGCTTAAAGCTTTAAATTATATGAATTGATATGTCATAAGGGTTCAAGCTAAAGACCTTAAACAAGTGCTCTTTAGGAGATATTCCAACCAATTTTTTATGTCCTTTCTCTTTTCTATATAGGTTTTTAATTGTTTTCCATTTAAGTGTTTAACTTTATTTTACTTGATTTATTTGCATATGTGAAGGAGTACTGCAATCTTTTTCATCGAGGACTTATATGGTCTAATATCTTAAGGAAGTACTTTTCTTTCTTTTCCCACCTATTGAGTTTATTTCAACTTTTAAACAACGAGAATAATGTTCAATTTAAGTATGGGGATTAGGAACTAAGACTCAGCTTTTTTCTAGATAATTTATTGTGAGTACAAAAGTGGTGATTTAAACATTTTAAAAGTGATGATTTGAATGTTTCATCTTGATATTATATTGATTTTTAGTTAATTATTAATTGTGGTATTTGAATTAAATTAATGCCTCTTATTTCGTAAACATTGATTAAATTTTTTATAATTTCTAATCTTAAAATTTTTTCATTCTTCCTTTTCTTTTAAGTGCTTTACATGTATTTAGTGACCTCTTGTATGATATTAAGTGTCTAAGGAAATTTTATAGGAATTTTCATGTGAATTTGGGAATAAAATGCTAAAAATATGCATGTTTCTTTAAATAAAAAAGCATGTTTTTCACTCCTCTGGCTTTGAATGAATATAAAGTTTGAAGTTATAAGTGGTGCTAGTACTCATTTAAGAGGGTGATCGAGATAAGTAACTAAGGGGGATTATGATAAAATATTCACCACTTCATCTAAAAATTAGATGATGTCTAAAATAAGCTAAAAAGAGTATCCTAGTTAGGCAATTGGAGGATATTCAGGACAAGATATTTATCCTTGAATAAAAAATAGACAACCTCTAACTAAAACCTCCAATTTCGAATTGTGTTTTTTTTCTTCAACATCTTTGATAAGCGTATCCTTAAAAAAAAAAATATGTTCGATGTCAAGGATGTTGTTGAGCTTTAGTTGGCTGGAAGATAGATTTTCATGTCTTGTTGGGATTTTAGTGTCACCTTAGGAGTAATACTTGGAGAGGAGAAGAACCTCCCAGACGTTAGGCCAAGTCAAGAACCTTTTAGTATAATTATAAAGCCGTCAATTTTTAGTACAAAATAGATGTACACTCCTTCACCTAAGTGTTATTAGAAGAACAAAGATTCAGCACCCAGAGATGAGGATATTCTAAATACTATTCACTTACACTATTAATGGGACACATGAGAGCCTTGGGTCAACTAGTCAAAGGGATTTTATCCCCTTTTGGTGCATAATGAAAGGTCACCAATCAAAGATTGATCTTATTGGTCTTTAATGACTCAATTTAGCCTCTCGAGCAACAAAACCAAAGGATCCCTTAGTTGGTCATCAGTTTAAAATTGGTAGCATTGGTATTTAATTACTCATTTTAGCCTCTTGAGTAACTAAACTAAGGGTTCCCTTAGTTTATCCTCTTATATTCCCTAGTGGGAGTTAGGTTGAGCCGTATATGGTTGGGGCAACTTATCAATATAAAACCATTGAATAGAACTGTATGGATTAAGATGGGATCGATTATAAGGATTAATGAGAACCTAATGATTAAGAGAGAAAAGGACCAGCCACAAACTTTAGCATAGCACCATGATAGAGATCAGGCATAAAGTATAAGTATGTTGGCATGGGAACTACTGAAGAGGAATCATCAATAAGGGCTCAGATAGAATGACTCATTGAATGATTTGTTGCTCTTTCCATGCAACTCATGGCATTTATTTAGAATATAAAGTTGACTAGAGGGAGTAGAAAGTCGTGTGAAGAGAATTAAAACATAATAATTGTCATATGAAGAGAATTAAAGCATAATAGCTATTAACAATCCACCTCCGTTTAACAATATATGAGGATCCCATATGGATTAAACTGAGAGCCTGAGTTTTTCTTCCCTTATTTTCTTTTCTATTATTGTCCTTTCTTTTATTTTCATGTCATTATTGTTATTGTTACACATTTATAGTATTTAAGATTTCCTTTTCCATTTGCATTTTTATTTTCATTTCATTTTTACTACTATTAATCTATTTATTTCAATAGCTTGTATTTAATGATGATATTTAAGAATGGAAAAGCTTTGAATTTATCATCTACAATCTCTCTTAATTATATGGAATTACATAGTCTCACCTTTACTTACATATGGACCTTCAATTTTATAGAAATAATATTTTTCTTTCTCCCATATATATTATTCTTTTCTTTTGCTTTTTATGCCTTAACATGAGTACAATTTGAAATAGCTGTCAGGGAAGGTAATATAATAGTTGGTAATAAGCAATTGAATATCTTATTTTGGATATCTTACTTAGAATGATTTTGGATGATTAGTTGATTCTTAACCGATGTATTTCAATGTAATCGTTATTGTTGGCATAATTGGCATTCAATATATCTTTAATTCATTATATCTTTTATTTTTATTTTTTTAGCAATTTCATATGTTTAGTAACCCTTATATTCAATATTAGGTTTGTATAAAAATTTGGAATAGGGTATCTAGCTAAATAAATTTGGTTATCTAATAAAGTATAAAAGGTTATGAATAAATGAGCAAAAAAATTTCTCTGCTAACTTCAAATTGAAAAAAATGTTCAATTTAAAGAGAGGTGATAGTGCCCATTAGAAAAAGTAACCTAGATGAGTAACCAAGGGAATTAATTACAAGGTGATTACCTTCCTATAAAAAGGATAGGTGACATCTCACACAAGTCATTAATCCTTTAAAAATAATTAATTAAGGCAAGATGGAGATTAAAATGCACTTACCAAAACACATTTGACTAAATTTGTATAATGACATGTATTGAATTAATTAAATTTTTAATTTTGTATATTAAGGGTTGATATGACTAAATGTGTGACTGAGTCTTAGTTAAGTTATGTCACATTAATGGTTAAGTTAGGTGATATTCGCTATGTTTAAGTGCATTAAATTTTGCTTTAAAACCAAACAGATTTTCAACTTCCTTTGTAATTGTTTTCTAAGAGTATATACGTAGATGTTTGAGGACAAATAACAGTTCAATTGTGATGCTAATTAATAGTTTTCAATTTATAAATATTCTTATATTGATTTCAATCTTTTAAATACTAAGTTTAAGGTTATTCTATATAATTGTTAAGCTTAATTATGTTAATCTTTGGAGTTTATATTGCTCACATAAAATCATATAAAAAGGTTTGTTTTGCATGCTTTGGAATTCAAATAGGATTTTATAGAAGCAAGACCAATTTTTTGGATTTAAAAGTAGAAGGAATTAAGTAATATAAGGCAAATCATGGCCTAGGTCACAATAGTGACCTATGATATAACCTTTTGAAATTGAAACAAAAGTTCTAGCTAAAGATTGTGGGAACCCTGACTTAATTCACAGTCATGATTCAATCTATAACTTCCTCTACTTACCTCATCAGACCCTCTATCACGACTATAGCTTTGGCTATGAGACCAAATATATAAGTGCTATAAAAGTGGTACTTTAGGGTTTTTAAAGAAAGTTTTTACTCTAAAAAAGAGATGGCCACTAGCCAAGGTTCAAGAAATAATTTCAAGCCAAATTTATTGAACTTTTAGGCAATTAAAGAGGGACAATTTAAGTCGATAATGGAGATTCAAGGATCAAGAGGATTTCTATCTATAATTAATTGAATATTCAAGGGAAAGATACATAAGAATGAAGTTTTTAACACCTTATTCTTCTTGAATTTTGTTATATTTATTTTTATAGATATGAACTAAACATTGCAAGCCGCTTACCCTCATCAAAGTGCCATGGTAAAAATTAAAGGGTTACAACCTTTGGCCAAGGATAAAAAGTATTAACAACTAGAAAATCAAAGCTCTTTAATGATACCTTGATTATCTTACTCTTAACAACCTTATCTTGATTTTTTTTAATTAGACTCCTTCACTTTAATTATAAGCTCCTCCTCATCTCCACTTTTTTCATTAACATCTGATAAGGATGAATGTCATCCCTATTTTGATTTTTAAATGCTTTATTTGCGTTCCTTTTGAGTTTACATGCATATATGACCTTAGGACATAAATACAAATGAAAAGATCAAGTATAGAGCATAATTGGATCAAAATTAGGTGAAAGAGCTATTGTCAGGGAGCTAAATGGCAGTTGCTATATGAGTACAATGGTTTCTTTAGCTCAAACAAACCACCATTCAAGTCCTTTAATGGAAATTCATTTAAATGTTGTTTTACTATATTAGATCACTATTTAAATCTCCAAAAATGTTGGTTCACGTCAAAACTAAGGGAAAACTGGACTTTTCATCCTAAAAACATCTCAAACCCTAGATGAGACATATTTAAAAGATAGAGGAGCCAATCTTCATCACATTTGGCTCCCCACTTGTATAGCCCCTTTATTTCTTGTGCTTTGCTTAGGTTTTAGGTTATGTTGATGTCTCTTTCCATCTTCTTTTAGATTCTATTGTTAGATTAATGTTATAGGTGCTAAATGCTTTTTTTTCTTTGGTTTTTACTACTATTCTTTATATTTTTATTTTCTTATGTATTTTTTTGTTATGTTAAATACTTGATGAATCCTTTGCTTTATATTAATATATTATTATTTACTTTAATTTCAGCCTTGTTCTCTTAATTTTTGTTATGATTTTTGCTTTTTTGTCTTTTCTCTTGTTAATTTCAGTTCATATTATGATTAATTTTATTATGTTTTCTTAGTTTTTTATGGGTTTAAAGATATTTTATGGATCAATGATTTATAATTGTGATAATTAAATGGGTCTGTAATGGGTTTTATGTTTTATTCTTAAATTGAATGAAACTCTGGTTAAATGCCAAAAAATAGGGATTATTGATAGGATTAGCCATCTTATTTATGATTTCTAGTCTAGTTGTAAGGTATAGGCATTTGATCTATAATTTTCATTAGCAATTACCACAAGTGGCAAAAGGTTAATTGATTTAGTAGGGAAACTTAATCTACTTATCCTAGAGTTTGAATTATCTGAGCTACATATCTAAGCATGTGTGATTGTGGCTTAAGTTAGTTGGTTCCTAATACTTAATGTTATTGTAAAACCAAACCTAGAGAGCTTGTTCTAGATTACTGCTTAGCCAGGGATTAGTTTTCTATCGTATAGGACTTATCTAAAATTTGAGGAACTTAGGATGTAAAAGCTTGTTTGTGTCTATAGGCTAGTATTTTAGCCATAGCTCAATTTATATTTTTGATTATTGATTGTAATTCAAGAATCCAAGTAATATCTTTTGTCCAACTTTTTATCTTTGTTATTTATTTCTTGCTACCTGATTTCCTATTTTATTGACTTCAATTTTGTTAGTTTTCTTTTTCTTTATTTAAATTCCTTGCATTTAGGGATTTTATTTTGTCTCATTATTTTGTGCGACATTCGGAATAGTTGAAAATCACTACCAATTCTCTATGGGATTGACCTTCACTTAGCTTGTTACATAGTGATTAGTTAGGTATTTTATTATTTTGTAGCTTACAACTAGTTCCATCAAGATCACTCTCATCCTCTTATTGAAATTTAATGGCTCCTAAGTCATGGTTTGCTAGTTCACTCATGGGTTCTTCCTTATAACCAATTACTTCAACTAGAGACTCATCCTTTGCTTCATCTAAGATTTCTTTACTTTTAAGAGCTCTTTCACAATAAAATGCATTAAAAATTTAACCATCATTCAATTCAATGGAAATGGAAAGTTGTTGCTCACCACTATGCATGTCAAAAAGGTTCTATCTTGCTTGGTTTTAATGTAGTGGTATCAGGTAGTCGAAATCGAATGTAATCTTTAATTGATCTTTCTAACTACTCCATTTGGGCCTCAAATTGAAATTGTAAATGGACCTTGTCCCTAAGTCTACTTTCTTTTTAAGAGTGATTGCATTTTCCTAAGTTATCACATTAAATATTTCATTCCCATTAATTTGGCAATCCCAACTTCATGATTAGAAGAAGGTTTATGAGGTTACTTAGGGGATTACTCATAATGATAGTGGAACTGGGCTAATTGAAAAGCAGCAAAAGATGGGCCAAAGTATGATGGATTTTTCCAAGAAAATTTACGGTAAGGTAACTAATCAAAGGGATAGGATTCATGATTTTGAGCATCGTGGTTTGCACATATACTTACCCGCTCACAGCTTTCTCCTTCTGGCTTATAGCACTAGTGATATTGCCACTAATCACATTGATTCCATATATTTTTAATGACTAAAGGAAATAACAAAAAGATGTCCCATCACACAAATTAAAACATAAAATAAGCATAGAAATAAAAAAAGAAAAAAGTACGCAAAACAAACAAGAAAGAAAAAGTAAAGCAAAAAAAAAATAAACAATATTTATAACTCTAGAGTAATTGACAACAATATATTCCTAATATCATAAGATATCTCTTTATCAATAGCCCTAAAAATTTGTTGTTGGTCGATTTAATAGTAATTAAGATTAAATCGATCAATTAATTATCATGCACACCAAATTCAATTTAAGACTAGCTGTTGCGGTAAGTATATTGATTAACAAGTAATAAAGAAGAGTATTTTTAAGACTCTAGAACGTCGAACCCCTGGGAAAGTGATGTAAATACTAGGTTACTTGGATTTTAATTTTCTAGAAAGCTTAAAATTACGATATTAACAGGTTTAAAATTATTAAATTAACCTAAAAAATTCTGACAATGCAAAGGTTCCAAAATGATTTAAATATTACCAAATTGAATAATTAGTTAAGGATTAGGCTTTAAATGATTCAACTGAGTTAAGAAAAGGGTTGGAATATCTAATCTAGGGTTTTTACTAAATCAAGACAATGCTATGGTTAAGACATTTCCTTATCTTAAATTACCATAATTGAAGTTTAGTCATTCAACAATGTTATGCATTCGGCTTAAAATCTTAAAGTTCAAGAATTTGAACCTAAATTTGCCTTATTTCTAGATTAACACCCTCATGATTAATAAAATTTTGGTCATTCATTAATGAAAATCATGTTGTTTACTAAATTTTCCATTAATTGAAGTAGATTTCTCCAATCCTTAATCATGTAATGACTTTATCTTAAGTGGTAAATTCAAGATAAGCATTAAGCATTCAAAATAAACAAATATTATCATCTAAAATGTGTTAAAAACTCAATCAGTAGACTAAGCATGCATATATATCATAGGATAACAAGAATAAAAGCTAAACGTCATGTTATTGAATATACGTAAAGAAAAATTATGAAATAAGAGATTAAAGGGTTTAGATTGAACTAAATAATGGTCCAAAAAGTTATACAATCTTGAATCACGTTAATGAATTCCTAGAATCCTTGAAAAAACCTAAAAATACAAAATACAAAGCTAGAAAAGAAAAAGAAAGGAAAAACCTAACCTCAAGAAAGAAGAAAAAATCTAAGCTAGATCTAATTTTGGCATCCTAAACTATGTTCTCTTTATGCGAAAATGTGTTATATAGTTTCATATATGTATCTATTGTAAGTTGGAAACAAGTGAAGCAAGTTGTAACTAATAGGGAAGAAGATATAGCTAGAAAGGTCTCGACTACTACTTAAACAACACTTGACAAGGATTTGAACGTTGACATTTAGATACTTGCATTTAACCCCTATAATTGACTTAAACACGAGTCTGCATGACTTAAACGTAGATTGGATTAAGCCTGTCATTTTGTTCTTTATTTTGCTCCAAACTTCCTTTTTTATAATTTTCACTTCAATTGGGGAATAATATGTAATAAAACATTTCAGAACATAAATTAAGCAATTAAATAATAAAATAGGGCTAAATCTTATGCTAAATCTTGAAGTAAATCTTATCTTGCAAGAGAATGCTCGAAGAATATGAAACTGTCAAGTTGAATGAATAGTGATCACCCGTTTTATTAAAGAAGTTACAACCTATGCTAAACCATCTAAGGATTTTTATTATTCGTTGCACTATCGCTAACTTAAATATAGATAGGGCCTTGATGGGTTTAAGTGCTAGTATTAATTTAATCCCTTTGCCTATTTATATGAAGCTTGGACTATCAAAGCTTAAACTAGCCATAATTTTATTACAATTGGCAAATCGATCAATTAAATATCCTCAGGAAGTGATCTAGACATAAGACAAGTTCATCTTTTAGTGTACTTTTTTCTTCTTGATTTTGAGGAGGATAAAGACATCCCCAACACATTTTGGAGACCTTTCATAGTCATAGCAAAGAAAATCATTGATCTACAATGTGGAAAGCACATCTTGAGACTTTTGGATAAATAACCATTTTTTTATGTCTTTAACTCCTTAAATCATCCATCTAATCTTAATTCTTAAAATTTCATTGATATATACTCTCATGATACTAATCATTCTTTTTATGTTTGTATAGGATTTTAAAAAGAGGAAACACAAGGTGTACCTTAAGATTTAAGTGAGGAGTTTCACTAGCATCTCAAACAACATGGTGTTGATGTGAAGTAAGAATTATAAATATAATATTGGACCTATGAACCTCTCTAAAGGCCATTCAAGCCACTTCCCAAGCCATCAATTGAAAAACCTCCTACTCAGTACTTAACTATTTATTATTTCTTCTTTGTTAATAAGTAATTTGGAGGAGAGATTTTTATGGGTACTTCAAGATCATAAGCAAGTTTTCGAATGGATGATCACAGACATAAATGGAATTAGTCCCTCTTTCTACACATACAGAATTTTCTTGAAGGATGGAGGATGGAAGTAAAGCATTGGTGCAACCTTTAAGATGACTCCACTAACACATGAAAGATGTAGTTAAGGATAAGGTAGTTAAGCTTTTTGACACATGTATTGTCCATCTAATCTTTGATTCTAGTTAGTTGTTTCATTTTCAAGTAATGTTAAGAAAGGAAGCACCAATGTCAAGCAATTGATGTTAGTAAGAAATTACCTCTATCAATTATGTTAAAGTTATAAGGAGTTTCTGAGCATATGCTAGGTTTTATCGAAGGTTTATTAAGGAATATTAAAAAACAGCTAGACCTTTAATTTAGTTAGTTGAGAAGGATGTTATGTCTAACTTTTATGATAATTACATGACATCATCTAACCTATTAAAAGAAAAACTCGTGACCACACCTACACGTGTATCTCTTGAATAATCTCTTCCTTTTGAATTAATGTGTGATGAAAGTGTCATTACAGTGGAAGGTATACTTAGACAATGAAAATTTAAGTTCTTTCACCACATTTATAATGCAAATAGAATGTTATATAGTGCTTAACATCATTATACCACCACTAAAAAGGAGATTTTTGTGGTGGTATTTGATTTTGACAAGTTTTTTCCAAAATAGTTGTTGATACTAGCCATGTAGCTTTAAAGTACTTGATGACTAAGACAAATGCAAGACCAAGACTAAGTAGATAGGTTCTAGTTTTGCAGGAATTCAATATTGAGCTAAAACATAAGAAGAGGGTTAAAAATTTTGTGGTTGATCACTTGTTAACGCTAGATGAAGCAACCATATAGAGAGAAACTAACAAGGAAATCAAGGATTTTATTCCTGATTAAGAGCCTGTGGCCAAGATAACCACTCTTTGGTTTGACGACATATTAATTTCTTGATTAGTAATATCCTTCCCCTTGATTTTTCATATAATCAAAAGAAGAAATTCTAGTTAGAGGAAAAATACTATCTTTGGTATGACTTCTAAGGGTGAATTTTATAGTGTTTTTTAATGTTATTTGACGTATATTTGTCCCTATTTCAATGCTTAAATGTTTATTTTGTAGGTTGATGTGAATAATTAAAGAATTGAGGAAATATAAGGCAAAAGACCAAGTTCTAGGACTTATACAGTGGTTTGGTCAACCCACCATATTACACCTAGAGGCCCTCATATTGCATGAAAGATTTGGACCAATACAATGGTCTCGAGACCGCCTTATTGAGGCTACAAATGAGTTTTTTTACTTGAATATTCAACAATTGCTGTTGCAACTTGCTCCAATATTCAGTTGCTTCTTCTTATAAATGTAGAGGATGTCTAGAGGCCTTAAACCAAGTAGCTTAACATCAAAACTCGTTTTTCTTTCTTGTTTTCATATCTAAGTTAGTGTTAGCTTAGTTTTTAGGTTGTTTTTGTTTCAATATTTTCTAAATCACGTTGTAGGTTGTTTGTAGTGGATTTAGCAGCATAATCACATGGTTTAGAGCTAGATTATCATTTGATAATCTCTTTTAGTGATATCTAAAATCTTAATCTTGTGTATTAATGTTATTTTTATGAATTTATCAAAGTTTATGTTGTTTAAGTTATTTATTTTATGATCTTTGTTTAATTTTTATGCTCAATGTTTAATTTCAGTTTAGCTAGATTATTAAATGTGTTTATTGATACTAAATTGTGTATAGTTGCTGCTTCATGTAAATATAGAGGACATTCAGAGGCTTAAAACCAAGAAGCTTAAGATTAAAACTTAATTTTCTTTCTTGTTTTCATATCTAAGTTAGTGTTAGCTTAGTTTTTTAGTTTTTTTTTGTTTCAATATTTTGTAAATCACGTTTTTGGTTGTTTGTAGTGCATCCAAAAGCATAATCACGTGGTTTAGAGCTAGATTATCATCTGATAATCCGGTTTAGTGATATCTCAAATCTTAATCTTGTGTTTTTTTTATGAATTAATAAAGGTTTATGTTGTTCAAGTTATTTATTTTGTGATCTTTCATTATTTTTTGTGCTCAATGTTTAATTTCAGTTTAGTTAGGTTGTTAAATGTGTTTGTTGATGTTTAATTATGTTAATTAATAGTTAACGCATGGTTAGTGAAATAATCTTTATTTATTAAATGCTTAATGCTTGTCTTGAACTGATCACTTAGGATATTTCTATCAGATAATCTAGGATCTAATAATCTGAACCTAAGTAATTAAAAAAATCAATAAATAATGTGGTTTAAATCAATGAAATAACTAGAGATTTGGTTAATCATGAGGGTGCTACTCTTATATCATGGAAATTTAGGATTAGGCGTCCTAAGATTTAAGCCTATTACCTAAGTCTGAAGCATGACCAAACTTCAGTATAAGACCAATAAAGATAAGCCAATGTCTTAACCACAACTCTACCTTGATTTAGTAAAGATATACTAGATTAGACATCACTAATCCATCAATTAAATCATGAACTACCCAAGCTTTTACTGGATAAATTAGGAAAAGAATATGTAAACTCTTTTACAATTGATTGAAAGCTTCCTAGGTTTTAGTTTTCTTGTAGTATTTATTTTACAAATCCTAAAGATGAGTGTTCTTTAGATAATTGTGATGAGATTGACCTAGTACTTAAAATATCATACACACTTCGTCATGAGATCAACAATTAGAGAGGATGTTGATGCGTTATGGGGTCACTTTGACAACCTATAATGTTTTAAAATGTCATTTATATTGGCACGCTTTATCTATAAATGCATAAACTTTTGATCGATCTTATGATAAATGTCAAAGAGTAAGTAACATCATTAGGAATATGACATGCCATTGATTAATATCTCAACCTTCGAAATTTTTTATTTATAAGATAACAATTTCATGGAAGCCTTCTCTAATTTGTACTCTAATTAAAACATTGTGGTTATTGGGGATTATGTTAGTGAATGGGTTGAAGTAAAAGTAATGCATGATAATGAAGCTAAGGATGTAGTCATGTTCTTAAAGAAAAATATTTTTACTTGTTTTAGGACTATTAAGGCCATTATAAGCAATGGGGAATTCACATTTTTGCAATAAACTTATTAACACTTTATTAACCAATTATGGGATGACACGTATGGTTGTTACACCATATTGCCCTTAAACTTGTAGGCAAGTTGAAGTCTCTAATAGAGAATTGAAGAATTTATTAGAAAAGACAGCTAATCCTTCTATGATGGATTCGTCATTAAAGCTGGATTAGTCATTAAAGCTAGATGATGCAATTTGACCATATAAGACTGCATTTAAAACACTCATAAGCATGTCGCCATTTACGTTAGTGCACGAAAAAGATTGCTATCTTCCTTTATATTGAGAGAATAGAGCATATTAGGCTACCAAGTTTTTAAACTTTAATTACAATGTGTAGTTTCTAAGAGGCTTATGTTGTTTCATGAGCTTGATGAGTTTAAATTTGATGTGTACTATAATTCGAAATTGTATAAGGAGCATTTGAAGAGATAGAATAATAAATTGCTTTACATTAAGACTTTGAGGTAGGCGATTAAGCATTAATTTATAACTCTCAACTCAAAATCTTTCTAGAAAAGCTAAAGTCAAGATGATATAGTCCATTCATATTCATTAAAGTTTTTCCATTTAGAGATCTTGAGATAAAGAAAGAAAATTATGAGAATTTTAAAGTGAATGGATAGAGAGCTAAATTATATATACCTTGATGGGCAAAGGATCTTGGTGAAAAATTTCTCCTTCATGTCACTTTAACATCTGTTCAATAAGCTTTCATAGGATTTTTTACCTGATTGTATTTCTTGCACTTTTTTTTTGTTTGCAAATTTACTTTTGTTTAATGTTTCTTTTAGTTCTTTCTTTGTTAGTACTAGTAAGAATGGCTGCAAGATGTGATTAGATTATCTTTTAAAAGGGGATTTTCCTTATTCTTCCTTCCTTTGTGCTTTATTTTGGTTACATTAACATCATGGACAATATTCAATTTAAGTGTGTACGCTGGGAAGGGGGGATGAAGTGAACATGTGTCTTAAGAGATACACACTTGAATTATTACAAGTCTTCTAGTATCTAATTTAGATATTTCATTATAGATTCATGCTAAGTTGGTTAAATGTTTATTGGTATATCTTCATGTGATTAATGTGATTAGTATAGTTAGTATGGAATAATTCTTGTTTGATTATTTTTTTAAATCTTGGTTACGAACTCATAGTATAGTTGATTCATATTATATAATGCTAAAATTAGAATAAGCTTTATGTGGATTTGTATGTGAACTTGAACAATAATTTAATATATGCACAATGATTCAATTATTTAATTGAATTAGAAATTCTATGTAACTAATAATGAGTATTAGCGATCAAGGAAAATCAATTTTCCTTATGGCTATTGAAAATAGATGTTTAATAATCATTATGATGTTCTATAAAATGGCTTACAGATGTTGGATGTTCAAGGAAATTAAACAAAATGCATATGCATGAGAAAGTGTGAAAAAGTTGATAAGATTGAAATTTATTAAATTTTCATATGCTTTTTAATGTTACTTCAATCTTATTTTATCTTTTAAATATTTAATTTGTATTATATTGTGTTTAATGACAGCTTTATTTCCTTAGCACAAATTTTGAGTCAAAGTATGAAGAATTTAAGGCGGTTAGAGCAAAAGCCCAGGATTGTAGTAATTTAAAATAAAAAAGAAAATTCAGTTGAAATGGCAGCTTATTTAGTGTTTGAAGCTCACCCTTTTAATCAATTAAAACGGTGAGCAAAGGAGCATAAGTTACAAGGAATTCGGCACATGCGAAAAAGTCAAGGGCAGAAGATGGAAACATAACAGCAGGAGGGATTTAATTGTGAATTATTCACGCAACCTAGGTAGAGGGGAGTGGACCAAAGGGGAGTTGTTGGTTAACGACTGCTGCTATCCAGACATATGGCGTGAGGAGTTGTCTTGCAACTGTCCGAGTGGCGTGAGGTGCGACTGCAGAGGACTACCTAGCTGCTAGACGGATGTGTAGGAGTGCTTCCAGGCAGCTACAACTTGGCTGAGAGGAGCTGTTGGGTTCACCAGGTAGAGCTGCACCTCTGGACGACCACTAGGAGACGAGTGTTGAGCTGCTACGCATGGGACGACGCTACACCAGACGCACCACCTGCATGAATCAGCGAGACTTAGCTGCTAAAATTGTTGATTTAATTTCATTTAGTCAGTTGCTGCATTTGTTGATTTAATTCCAATTTAATTACTATTCATGATTTTGTTTTTACTTTATAAATGCAGTTGTATTTTTCATGTTAGATTTATTTATTTTTTATTTCTAAGTTTATTGCTTTATATTATAACATTTATTTGCTTATGTTATTAATTCTGTCCTTAACAAATTTGAATTAAATTCCTTTTCATGTTTTCATTTTAGTTA
>JAOXYD010163867.1:0-10210 GCA_028565735.1 Pinacopodium congolense | reverse complement strand
CATCTTATCTTAGTTTAGCTTTCATCGCTTCAAGGGTTCTTGTTTTCTTTTTCTCTGCAATATTTGAAATAGTAATACCCTTTAGTTCATTGAGGTTCGACCCTAACTCACCATTTACTACACAGTAAGTTCTAGTTAGGTATAATTATTTGGTAGTTTGGGATGCATTATCAAATTTTTGGCACCATTGTTGGGGAGCTGACGTGTGTAATTTGTTGTTTCCTATGTTGTCTTTTTTTTTTTTGGCCGATTTTTATCACCTCTCTATTAGTTTTTCATGTCCTACAGTACCTCAAAACACATTTTTTTGAAAAAATTTGCTGAAGAAAATAAGTGTCCATTACTTTCTCCACTTAATCTTTTCTCTTTTTCTCCTATTATAAATCATACTAGATTTCTTCAAAGAGAGTGAGCAAGCCATACACAACATCCTGAGAGCAATAGTTCCTCGTCCTTTGAAGAAGAAGTTGAAGTGACTTCAGAAGCATCTACATAAGAAGAAGAACCAGAAGAGATCATGGAGTTGTATCAAAGGAAATTAAAGGAGCTTATAGCTCCTACTTTTAATCCCAACTTGCTTTATATTAATTATCTAAATGATGAGCTAGAGGTTGAGATTAAACCTAGATTAATTCATGCTTTGCCTACTTTTACAAGTTAATAAGACACTAGTTCATTAGAATTAGGCTACATCACAGACTCCAATAAGTTCTTGAAGGAGTTCCGCATTTCATGCTCAATTATAAAGCCGACAAGAGTCACTGTAGAGAAGCTCAAGCTCATGGTCTTTCCCTTCGCCTTAGCAGATGCAGCTAAGGAGTGGGTTTATGACTTACCCGCCAGGCAAAATATGCTCCAAATTAAAACCCAATCTTTCAAAACAATTTCATAACATTAAACAATACTTTAAACAAGTTTTAAAACATGTATTAGGACTATATGAATGGTTAAGACCCATCAAACAATTCAAAATCATGAATCAACCTTTAAATTGAGAAAATATGCAACTTTGACACTCCAAATGCAATGCATGATTAAAATTAAACCTTTAGATCAATTGAACACTAAATAAAACTTACAAAGATATTTGAAATAACCTATCTAAGTCCTTAAAGCTTCTAAATCCTTTGATCTTCTATTGTCTTCAAATTTGGCCTTCAAACTCCAAGCTTTCCATATTGAATTCACTTTGAAATATGCCTATCTTTGAACTGTACATCATAGACTTAAATCATTAGTAATCAATCTTGTTTTTTATCCTCAAAACCAAGATTAAATCCTCTGTTAGTTCAAAACTTTTAAACATATAAGTGAAAACAATGATAATTGTGACAAAATTCACCGAGGCTTTATGTATACTTTTGAATGAAATAGACTTAATTTATTTTTATTCATATATCTTTGTACATTTGGTTATAATGAATGGTGTTATTTAGGTTCTAATTAGTTCAAATCTTAAGGAATAGACACTCTTTGGTATCATAAAAAATGGAAATACGAATGTTTTAATTTAAATAATAATTATGATTTGCTTGAGGATAAGAAAAATATGTGTGAGGGATTTAATATTGATTATAATTATAATTATTTTGATTTTTAAGTTTCCCTTTTATGTGCAAATTAGGTTTAATATAATGAATTTTTTTTGTCTTTTACAAGTAGGGAGGTTGAAGAAAAATTAATCTTAAAAGGAAGAAACTAAACAAGGAAAGTCTAAATTGAAGAAGGAAAACATTTAATTAAGCATTGGCATATGTAATGGATTAAATAGTTAAGTTAACATATTCTAATTAAGAAGATAACTTCCATTAGGAATCTTTGGAAAGAAGATACATGTTTTATTTATTTACCAATTGAACAAGGAATTATTAACTAATTTTATGGGACCTTTTGTTGTTAGGGTTCAATATAAGATATTCTTAAGTAGGTTTTGCATAAAGAGGATGTGTATTTTAGGTTTGGAGAATAATTTTCTTTTCTTTCTTCTCCTCTTATAATTGTCACCCTCTCCAATGGTCATTAAGGATTGAATTTTTGAAGTCTTGGAACTCTGTGAATTTTGAAATATTTTTATTTTATTATAGTTCAATTTGTTTGTTCAAATATTTAAATGTTCTTTTGTTTCTATACTTTATGATTGTTTCAATTAATGGTTAGGGTGCACATTATTTTGTTAATTGTAATTGTCTACTGCTAAACTATAATTGAATACGTAATTGTTCAATCCATCTAATTTAAGTAACGACTAGGAATTAATAATTCATTGCATTAAGAATTTTTATTCCTTAGGAAGAACACAACTACATTAAATATGTGTATTTGTGTTTTCTATCTTCACTGATCTTTCTAATTCTTAATGTTAATGATTGATTAAAATTTAGATCATATCCATAATTCTTAATGTTATTGTTTTTTATTAACTAATCTTATGGAGAGATAGGAATTAAATTTCTCAATGAATATTTGAATTACTAATTAATAATCTTTTATATCAATGATCAATCATTATTTTAACAATGGATTTGACACAAAAGAAATATTTTTTAATTAATTGTTTTATTTTAGTTATTAAATTTTATACTTTGATTTCATTTAATAATTTCTCATTCATTTAAACTTCTCCTTCCCCTCTTCCTTACCCTAAACCCTATTTATTTTTTTCGTTGCAAGTTACAGCTAATTAAATGAAATTCCTTATAAGAGTAATTCGTACTCTGTTACTATATTTTAATTTTTTTTGTAGGATTTAAGATTTATATTTGAGCTATATAACACACCCACACCATCTAGAAGGAGCATGATGTATGTTACAAAGGTCTGCTAGGTCGTCGAATTTTACTATAAGTTGTGCCCTCTTTTGCACGGTAATCTCGCTTAGGTCCACTTAAGTTAAGATTTAGGCTTATCATGTGAATGCTGCCGAGCAATTCCTTTAAGCCTCGAACACATCATGCGCACACTCATGTTTAAATGTTTCCCTTATACATTGAATATCACATAAGTGTATAACAAGAGTAGAGAAAGCAATAAGAGATATAAAGTATGGTTTTAACCACTCTTTCATTAACTCTCACAAAATGTTAACAAAAGAACAAGAATCTCCTTCTCGAAGCACTTACAAGAACTCCCTACCCGAAGCCCTTATAAGAGAACTCCCCTAAAAGCTCTTAACTATCTAAGTTACCTCTCAATTTCTGAATGACTGAATGATTGAATGATTGAATGATCTAAGCTCTGGCTTTAATGAGCAATTTATAAGCTCTCTTGCTTAGAAAGTGAGTTCAACATAGCTAGGACTATAAATTCTAATCTATCTTAACAACTAAGATCACATCACCCAGACCAATAGGAAAACATCCATTTCCTATTAGGATTTGTGTAATTAACTAGATTACATCAAAATATAATAAGATAAAGTTTACATGTAATTAAGGAAAGATCTTCTTTATTCGCAAAAATTCCCTCGATCTTCAAAAGTTCAGTCTCATATGGTCTCTAACTCTTAGATTTGATGTTATCCCTGGTGATCTTCAAGTTGATCTTGCCACGTTATCAAGTACCACATCATCCATAGTTGCCACGTCACTGCTGATGTGATTTCCAAGTCACTAAGGCCTATCTGTATATAGTTCTACCAATGCACGCCCATAGACAAGTCCATCTTCCATGATCAAGCTCACTCATGGTGTAGTCACGTCACTCCATGACTAAGTATAGGTCATACCAAGTTAATATAAAACCTTATAGATTTTACATACCTTCGTCCTACCTTATTGAAGTCAATTCTCTATGCCCATTGTCACACTCGCATGCCTTTACACTTCCTCTCACACTTTTATAGGATCTCGCATGCCTTCATACATTCTCGTGCATCCTCAGGTCTCACATGACTTAATTCATTAACTATGTGTAGCCTCGGATCTGAATCTTGTGTCTCCTCGAAGATTTTCACCAATGAGCACCAACACGTGCCCATACGTATCGAATCTTGCCTACTCTTGAGATCTTCACTGATACTTCCTGTATCCCTCACCTACTTTATAAGCTTCTCAAACCTTTTCTCGCTACTCACAAGACTTTTTGTCAACAAGCTGTTCGTCGACTCATATGCCAAGCATTGCCAAGGCTTTCTAACACTTGCACAATCCCACAACTTAGATTTAAGGGTCTAACAACATGCCCCTATTTTTGTGTGCCCATATGTCATAAATCTAGTATTCTGACTCTTTTTCTCTTTACCAGCATTGATTCTCTCTTTGATTCATGCTCCATATCTAAAGGATCTTCTTATAAAACCTTGGGTATATATTTCATTATATATTCTTGGTTTATAAGACTAGCAAGTAATCTTCAGAGCCTCTTTTTTTATAGGTTTGATGTTGTCCAAAACTCACGGGCAGTCAAAATTGATGCCAACAATTCAATTGTGCTTCCTCTTCAGACCTCATCTCAACCTCCATTTTGGCTTTTTGAAGAGTTTCCCATCTTTGAATTTCCTTCTTTTCCAATTTGAACTTTGCTGAATACCTACCCTTCTTTGCCTACTTTAATGGCCTAAAATGAAGAAATTATTACTGTTACATGATTACAGGAAAGATCTAGAACTACAAGAGAAGAAAATTGATCAAGTTGAGATTGTATTTCCCCTATCAAGTTGTTACTTCCAAGATTAAACGCTTTCAGATACAACATATTGCTAGGTGGTTGGGTAGAGAATCAAAAATTTCGTTTCCCCTTAAGTGAATATATTCAAGCATTTTCAAGTTACCAATAGGAGTTAGTGCACTTATTTGATTATATGCTGCTTGCAACTCTTTTAAATTAAAGTATATGACTCACAGTTGTGTAGGAAGGTCGCCCATAAGATGATTGTAGCTCAAACATAGGGAGGTGAGGTCCTCGCACATTCCCAAAGTTTCAATCACGATGCCCTCAATAGAATTTTACCCCCAAGCAAAGATCTCTTAACGATTCAGTATGAATCACTCCATTTGCAAGGTAACTCTATTTTTGGTGCCTATAAAACCACTAAACTTGGAAGTCTCAGAAACTCAATAAGGAATGCCTTCCTCAAAAGCATTGAATCCTCTTATGCAAATATCATCATCATAAAAAAAAGTTACTCTAATTAGTCAATACAACAACCACAGTTTTTGGACAATGCACCAACTCTTTTTGGATTTGATGATTTATACTATTTATTGAAACATCAAGAACGCAAAGCTCTAAAATTTGAGCAATCTCAGTCAGTGTCTGACCTTCTAAATTTTTTCCATCAAGAAGTAAAGTTCTCAAATTCTAACCATTGCCAATCTCCATTGGAGTATTATTCTAAAAAAGGTTGTTAGACATCTTTAGGTGGCTAAAATCTAAGTGTTTCCATGAAACATTGACTCTAGAGTCACCAATAAGCTTGTTATTTGACAAAATTAACCATTTTGAACTTCTCAGGACTACTTAGGCCACCTAGAATTTCACATATAAGTAAATTATATGAGAAGTAGATGACTTAAAGAGACTCAATAAAGCTTGTCTAAGTAGGAATAATCCCGGTGATGGTGACATTATTCCCTTGAATCAAGAGCCTTTAACATCCGAAAATTAGCAATAGTTTCGGTGATCTAAATGGAGGAGTTTATGACAAGAACAAAACTTAAAAGCTTTGTCAAGTTTTCGATCGAATTCAATAAATTTTTTTGAAGAGAAATGAAGTGGTGCTACTTGTACATTCAAGTCTATTACTCTGGCCGAAAATTTGTGGCGATTGGCCTCACACCAAGTGCAATGATCAGAATTTGAGTTCCAACATGAGAGAAAATTGAAAGGCTAGCTAAAAATAAACCTATTATTTCCAAGACTATGGGCCATCGAATGAAAAAAACTTGACGATAGAAGAAAATAAAGAAAAGAGGCGACCGACGATTATCGCATTTGTTTTCTCTACTTTTATTTTTTTTTTGCATCTTTATTTTTTGTTTACCTTTTGGCTCCTCTTAAATATCCATTCTTCTCTACATTTGTGGTTCCTAGTTTCTCCCCAAGCTCTCTCCTGTGTGTGGCATCCTATGCTCCTTCTCTATCAGAGATTTCTTTTGAGTTTGTTACAATCTATAATCGTTTTCTCTATCTTTTTTTTAGGTTATTTTGCTCTCTCACAATTTCCGTTTTTGTCAAGCCCAGACCTTATACCTAACCCAAAGCATAATTAAACCTAAAATTTTGACCCAAATCAATTGAAATAATAAATAAAATTAGATTTAATTTTATAACTTCGTCTTATTTCCCTTAACATTCATGTACACAGCCTAGACTCTCTCTTTTGCTTTGATTTTCTTGCAACTCATATATCAATCTTAACCATAACTCTTGTCTTATAGTGATTTTCAGGAGGTAAGGTAAGTCAATGATTGATTTTTCTTATTATTAAGGAAATGAGGAGTTAACTGAATAAGAGAAAGGGAAGTTAGAAATTCGAAAACTTAGATAGTCATGAGAAAAGAGAAAGAGAATGATGGGTAGGGAAGAGAGGAGAAGGAGAGAACAAAAAGAAGAAGAAGAAGAAAAGGAGGGAAAAAATGAGAAGAAGAGGGGAGAAGATGAGAGAGACATGAGGTGAGAATGATGAGAGAGACGTGAGGTGAGAACGATAAGAGAGAAAGGAGGAGGACGACCGAGAGAGAAGGGAGGCCCCCCTCTCACATTAGGGAGCCTCCAACTTAGGCCCTCTAGTCAAGTTCCTTTTCTTTTTCTCCTTTTTTCCTTCTCTCTACTTCCTCCTCTTCCTTTCTCTCTCATCACTCTCACCTCACATCTCTCTCATTTTCTTCCCTCTTCTTCTCTTTTTTTTGCTCCTTTTCTTCTTCTTCTTCTTCTTCTCTCCTTCTCCTCTCTTCCTTAGCCATTCTTCTCTTTCTCTTTTCTTAGGACTATCTTCTTTAGAAGATTACAAAAATGTCTCCTTCCATATAAGAGGCGAGTTACTATAGGGCCTCCAACTTGGGGTCCCTAGTTTTATTAAAAGAAAAAATATGGTGGCAATTTGTACAATTTAGAGAAGTTTATGTCGAAATTTGTAATCTTGGATAGTTTAAGAATTAGTTTGTGGTTTTAGGAAATTTTAGTAGATTAAATAAGAAATATGTTAATTTTAGAGTATTTTGGGAATTTTGGAAAATATGAGGGTAGATAGTAACTTTAAAAAAATTAAAATTTATTATTTATTTGTTTAGTCTAGTTGAAAATTTTAATTTTCTAAGTTTTAGAGATAAGTTAAAGGAGGCTCAGGATTAATTAGGAAATTTGGAAGTTTTAGAGATTCAAGTAACATTTAATTAGAATATAACCTATTTTATGTTTTATGTAAAGTTATAATATTACGCTTATCGTTTAAATTTTGGGAATGTAAAACATTTTATTATATGATGATTTTATAGCAATCATGGAAACAAAATATGCTTTTTATACGCATTTTGTGTAACCCTTAAATAATATGATGTCGTGCAAATTATGAGATTTGAAAGTATCGTGTTATATAAAGTTTATTCAAATTATGAATAATTAGATTTTTTTGATTTTATGAACATGCGTATGTGATCATGGGATTTATTGCATGATAAATTACTTAATGATGGGAATGTAAAAATTTTGTGGAAATGGTGAGACTTATTTTATAAATATGACTTGACATGAATAGAAATTATAATTATACCCAAATGAACTTTTGTGTGAATTATTAATGATGAAAGACAGTGGGTTGGCATAATAATGTTGAACTTATGGATATTTAAGTGAAACATAAAGATGTCCTAGTTAGCAGCTTGCTTAAGTGGATTATATTAGATGGTCGTAATTTGAGACGAGATTGACATTGGTTATTTGACATGTGTATAAGTATATTGGTAGGGGAAATACCCAAGATACTTTTAATAGTGAGAAGTATTTTATATGATTCATTATGATGAGATCTATTATTCTGATAATAGGAATAGCCGGGTGCTTCTAGTAGTAGGAAGTATTATATATGATCTGTTTGTCAACTGACTATTGAGGATATCTCTATTAGGTTAAGCAGGTCTCTTAAAATCAAGAAAATTGAACTGAGAATATAGAAATAGATTATCTTGCTAGGAATGATTTATGAATAAATATAATTAACATAAATGATGTAATGAATTTACATTTTAATGCGTGATGAAATTTTGATGTGATGTACATGTATAAATTCTATTTTGTATATGTGAAATAAGAGATGCATGATGAATATATTATAGTTTCCTTATAAAGTTAGCAGCTCATTCTTTATCACTTACATTTTTTAGGAGATATTTAATAACTTTAGGCAAATTTGTGTTTCAAGTTGTATTCTAACATATAGTTTAAGTAGGGTAACTTGTTGCAAGAAGCCACAAGAGCAAGTTTTCAATAGATTTTCATTGTATTTTTGACAAGTTTATTTTTTTCCGATATAGTTGAGATTGATGGAATTATAAGACTTATTGACATTGAGATTTTTTATTTTTATTAATGGATATGCTTCTTCCTTTGACTTGAGTAAATTGCTTTTAAATCATGCATTTGAGTAATGACTAGTTAGGATTTAATTATGGAATTGTTAATTTAAGGTTTGGATGGATTTGGGAATTGGATTAAGGATTAGGATTATTGTAAATTGGGAACTAGGTTATGAATTGGGAATTGAGATAAGGAGTGTCATAGTCTCCATTATTTCATTTCATAGGTTCTTGGCCCTGTTGTGGACCATTCTTTTATTCTTGTCCTTTTTTTTCTCTTTTTATTGTTGAGTGTTATCTTCCATTCTATTAATGTCTTTTATTTTTTATTTTTTATTTTTTGTTTTGGGTCTTTTCTACCTTTCTTTCTTTACTCTTTTGGTAAAAGGGTCATATTACCCCTAAATATTTCAAGAAATATACAGATAACAAGGTTTTGAATACCGTACCGGTTTCGATACTGGATTTGTTTTTAAAATGGTACTGTACCGGTACTGGCCAATACCGGTACTACTTCGGATAATTTTTTAAAATTATAAATTAATTTTTTAATTTTATAAAATTTATAAAAAAAGTCTATAAATGTATTATATTGTATAGTTTTTAACTTAACTTTAAACTTAAAAATGTCAAAATACAAATTTTTTCCTTTTAAAAAAAATTCAAAAATTTTTATATATTTTTTATTTTTTCGGTATCGGCCGGTACAGGCTGGTACGACAGGTACGGACCGGTATTTAAACCTGGTATGGAACAGGGTGATTCCGTTTCGTTTTTCGGCCGGAACAGAATGGAATTTAAAACACTGACAGATAAGACCTTAACGCTTTATTACGTTCAAATAATACCATAACATTTGATTAAATGTTCAAAAGAGACTTAAATGTTAGCAAAACATTTGAAATGGATCCCGATCCCTACGTTCATGTCAATTCTCCGTTAACCACATGTTAATGTGGCTTTTTTAACTGACCTAATAAAAACAATGTCATTTTATTGCAACCTATTATAATTGAACTTAACGTCTCTTACTCTTTCTTTTTATTCTTTGACATCTTCTATTATTCCTCTATTCTTTTTTTTTTCAATTTTGATGATGGTGATGACATTTAAGGTACTCTTATGATAGGGAGTAGTTCATAATGGGTCCTAGCAACATCAAAGGTCTTAATGGTCATTTGCTTTACTTTCCTACTAACCATTTTAGTTGATGAAGAAATTGGAGATTTGCTAGGTTCGTAGCAATTTTGTTTATGCAAATTAGCAATTTAAGTGCTATTTTGATCAAGGTCAATTTTATTTATCTACATAGGATTGTGATTATTAATTATAGAGGAAAAATTTTGTGACATTTATGCTTGCTTTTTTATGCATCTATTGACTGAAGACATCGCAAATGGTGTATGTTTAATTTTAATAGAACAACTAATTGACAAGAGATATATATCAGATGTGAACTACTAATCTTTAAATGAAAACACTAGGATTACAGGAGACTTTTTAAATAGTAGTTGTGAAGATATTGATTATACAGAAAGGACGAAGAAACTAACTATAGCAACCAACGAATGGAAGAAGATACATAACAATTATTTGATAAAATAATCCTAATATTAAGTTAAGAAGACAAAACACGTGAAATTACAAGATACAGAAATTCATGGATTTTTTTAGAATTCACGGATTCTCCAACTAATCCT
>JAOXYD010163856.1:0-10210 GCA_028565735.1 Pinacopodium congolense | reverse complement strand
TGGGGGGGACCAATTGTGGTATTTATAGGAGATCAAACGATAATTCCAGCTTGTTTAATTGTAGTTACAATAGTTAGATAATTGATTTTGGATGGATGTGATACTTACTTAACTCATATTGTGGACACAAGGGAGAAAAGTCCTAAGGTATATTCTATTCCAACAGTGATTGATTTTCCTGAGGTGTTTTTAGATGATTTATTAGGGTTTCCATCCGAGAGAGATAGATTTTACTATTAAGACCTTGTCAGAAGTGGCACCTATCTCTATTTCACCTTATAGGATGGCTCCTGTGGAATTTTAAGAGACGAAAAAGAAGTTAAAGGAGATTTTAGAAACAGATTTTTATTAAACTCATTATGTTATCTTGGGGAAGCACCAGTTCTATTTTTAAAGAAAAATGATGGAAATATGAGACTGTGTATCGATTACAAGTAGTTGAATAAGGTGACGATTAAGAATAAATACCTTTTTCCAATGATAGATGACTTGCTAGATCAGTTAAGGGGAGCAATTGTTTTTTTAAAGATTGAATTAAAATCAAGTTATTAACAATTGAGGGCAGCTAAGGCAAATATTTCTAGACTGCTTTTCGGACTCATTATAAGCATTACGAGTTCTTAATAATACCTTTTGGATTTATTGATGCTCTAGTAGTATTCATGGTTTTAATGAATCGAATCTTTTAGGAGTATTTAGATCAGTTTGTTATAGTATTTATCGATAATATTTTGGTTTATTCGAGGAGTCAAGAGGAGTGTGAGTAGTATTTGAGGATTATATTGCAAACCCTGAAAGATAGATAGTTTTATGCTAAGCTTAGTAAGTATGATTTTTTTTATAAGGATTGTGATTTTCCTTAAACATACGGTTTCGTGAGGTGAAGTTACACCTAATCCTACTAAAGTAAAAGCTATTACAGAGTAAGAGTATTACCAGAGGTTTCTTTAGGGATTTTATCTTATAGTGAGTCCATTGACTAAGCTACAGAGGAAGGGCGTTCTGTATCAGTAGACCGATAAGTACCAAGAGAATTTTGAGGAGCTTAAGAGGTGCCTAACTTCTAATTCTATTTTGGTGTTACCTATGAGTGGAGGAGGATTTGAAGTGTATACAAATGCATCAAAGATTAGTCTAGGTTGTGTATTAATGTAGAAGGGAAATATGGCAATTGATACCTCATAAGAAAAATTATCTCACTCATAATTTAGAGTTAGCAGCAATAACGCATGCTTTTAAGATTTATAAACATCCTTTGCTTGGTGAGACATTCAGAATTTTGACAAATCACAAAAGCCTTAAGTATATTATGACACAGAGGGAGTTGAATTTGAGACAGAAGAGATAGCTTAAGTTGCTAAAAGACAATAATTGTAAGATTGATCATCATCCTAGGAAGGTTAATTTGGTAGTAGATGCTTTGAGTAAAAAGAACTCAGGTATAATGGCCAGTTTAGGAGGACATAGTATGGCTTCGTCAATAAAATTGTGATCTTTGGATATGCATTTGGATGTTAATGAGGTTGGAGGTTTGTTGGCTACTTTGTAGATTCGACCTAACTTAGGAAACTGGATTAGAGAGGCCCAAGATAGAGATGCTTATTTGATTCGGATAAGGTAGATAGTGGAGTAGGGTAGGAAAACTAACTTTTCTATGAGACTAGATGAAGAGTTAGTAATTGGTAGTTATGTTTATGTACAAGATATGGATGGATTGAGAAATAAGAATTTGAGGGAAGCTCATAGTGTCATCGTATGCTATACATCTAGGATCTACTAAGATGTATAGAAATCTCAAACTTTTTGTTAATAGCCTTAGATTAAGAAGGATGTAGCTAAGTATGTGGCAAGATTCCTAACTTGTTAACAAGTTAAGGTTAAGTACCAGGACTTGATAGGATAAATTTTGTTAAGTTTTAGTATATCATTTTACTTAAATTTATCCCTATTTTTGGTTTAAAAGTGCATAATTTATGTTATTATGTGCTTAATGACAAATTTAATCTTTTAGTACAAGTTCTAGGTCAAAGCTTTAAGTTTTGGAAGAATTGGAATGAAAAAGGAGTAAATAAGTAACTGTAGCAAACCTAAACGGTGTCTGGACCAAGGGTCATTTAACCCTAAATGACGTCATTTAGCATATTGTTCATGCAAAAAAATAAGGATATAAGGGTCTTTTCTAGAGCTTGGCCTCACCTTAGTTGGAAAAGGTATATAAGGCCCCTAAAGAGACATAGACAAAAAGGGGAGAGCAACCATTACCATTTTCCTAAACTTTTCATCTTATTTCTTACAATTTCTTTATATTCTTAGTATTATAGATTGGGTTTTGCTACTGGTTTGATTTCAATTCATTTAGTTCAATGTTTTAGGTAGTTTTATACTTTCAGTACAATTATTAGTGTTCTTTTACTTATATTTTCATATTTCTATGTTTCAAGATATTTAGATTAGATTTTTGATGAATTTTGATCTTGAATTTCATGGATATTGTATGGATGTTGGATTTGACATTAATAGATTGCTTTCTTTTCCATTTCCATCCTTTATTTTAGTTTTTTAAGCTTGATTTTTTATTGTTTTAGGTCTGTCTTGATTAATTACTAACTTGTGTGATGGTTTATGTTATGGGTTTCCACTTATTTTTTTATGTTTTCGATTAGTTTAAACTTAGTAGTTGAGATTTAAGCATTTTCCTAGGTTCTAGATTGTTTGATTTTAGTTTTTGCTCTATTTATGGAATTTTTTTGTTTAGGGTGGTTAGTTTAGGTTTTGTGTATTAGCTGGAAGTAAATTGAATTTAGATATAGCAATCTTAAGTTTTCATTAGATTAAAGTGAAATAAAAAAATTTCATTATTTGTCTTAAATTTTCCACCTTTGACTTTAATTGATTAAGTATGGGTGTATGTGGTTAATTTCCTAAGGATTTGAAGATATTGAAGGGATGAAGGGTGACTATTTGTGAGAATGAAGTTGGGCTTTTTATTGAATTGGTGTCTTTATGTTTAGGTTGAATTGGAACCTTGGTTTAATTTAAAGATTTAGGAGTTATTGGTAAGCTTGATCACCCTTTTTAGTAATTCCTAATTTAAACGATAAGATTGAATTTTGATAAGTAATAGACATTAGTAATTTCTAAAAGTAATAATAGACTAGTTGGATTTATAGGCAATCTTAAACAATTAGTATAGGATTCTAATCCTTTAGATTATACTCTCTAAACTTGTGTGTTGGTAGCCTAAGTTAGTCATTCCTTTTCCTAATGCTTTTTTTTATATTAAACTTAGAGAGCTTATTCAAAATTATAAAAGAGTTAGGGGTATTTTTAGAACTTTTTAGATTTACTTAATTTCGAGAGACTGAGGATTTGAGAGTTTGCTCAGATCCATAAGCTAATATCTAAACTAAAACACCTTTTATTTATATTCAAGGATCGATAATTTTCAGGAAATCTCGATGATGCCTTTAACCTACTTCGTTGATATTTTTATTAGTTTTGTCATATTTTTGTATTGTGTTTACCTTTTTAGTTGTATTCCTTGCACCTTATCTTGTTTATTTCTCATTGAATCAGGGATTTTTGTTTTTTTAATAACATTTGAAATAGTAATTGCATTTTTAACTCCTTATGGTTCGATCCTATCTCACTCAACTACATAGTTAGGTAGTTAGGAATTTATTATTTAGTAGTTTACAATGAGCTACTAGGCCCCTCTAGGTAAGTTGAGACTTTTGGCTATTCCTTGATGGAAATGGGAGCATTACGATGGATTTTGTATTAGTGTGGTCGAGGAACAGGTTTAGGCATGATTTAGTATGGGTGATTATTGATAGATTGACCATGTTAGCTCATTTTCTTCCCATTCAGCATACTACTTCTTTAGATAGGCTAGCTAAGTTGTATGTAGATGAGATTTTGAGATTTCATGGAGTGCCTTTGTCAATTATGTTAGATTAGGATTCGAGATTTACTTCTAGATATTAATCTACCTTACAGGCAACTTTAGGTACTAAGATGAACTTGAGCACAACATTTCATCTGTAGTCAGATGGACAGTTAGATCGGACTATTCAAGCCTTAGAGGACATAATGAGGGCCTATGTATTGAACTTTAAGGGTGATTGGGATTGGTATTTACTACTAATGGAATTTGCCTATAACAACAGTTATCGCTCAAGTATTAGTATGGAACCTTTTAAGGCTTTGTATGGGAGGAGGTATAGAAATCCAATTTGTAAGGATGCTGAGGAAACAAGAGTTTTGGGGGGTCTATATTTGATTCATTAAATTGTAAAAAAGATTGATATGGTGAAGAAATGCCTTAAGGTAGCTTAGGATTGTCATAAGAGTTGTGTGGATAGATATCGTCGAAAAATGGAGTATAAGATCGGAGATTGAGTGTTTTTTTAGAGTATCACTTTAGAAAGGAATTATGTGTTTTGGTAGGAAAGGAAAGCTGAGTCCCATAAATATTAGACTTTATGAGATTATGTAGTGTGTGGGACCTTTGGCTTAGCCTCTAGAGTTGTCTCAGATTCATGATGTATTCCAAATTTTTATGTTGAGATAGTACAAATCGGACCCTAGTTATATGATTTCAAAGCCTGAGATAGAGGTAGCTAGAGATATGACTTATAGGGAGGAGTCGGTGGAGATTTTAGAGAGGTAGATCAGAGAATTGAGACATCAACAGATTCAGATGGTATGAGTATTGTGGAGCCATCACTGTTCATTACAAGAAGCAACTTGAGAGGTCGATGATGATGTTTGTTGGCAATATCCTCACTTGTTCAAATCCTTAGGTATGTTTTTAATTTCAAAGATAAAATTTCTTTTAAGGGGGAAAAATGTAAAATCCGCAGAGTTTTAGGCCTAGGTTTAGACCCAATCCAATGTAATTAACCTAACCTGACCCTTATAAAAAAAGAAATCAAACTAAAACAGAATTCACAAAAGGATTAGATGGTTAGCTAGTTGAGAATCCAATTTCAATTATGTTAAGGGGGATACTTGTTACAGAGTATAAAAATCTCAAAGCCTTTGGTTATTTTACAGCTAAATAAGAGAATTTTGGTGCAAAGGGAGCACAGGAAGTAAGAGATTTCTTGAAGCTTTTTCACTTGAGCAATCTTCTGTATCTCTAGTGAGTTAGCAGTGTTTTTAGTATGTCTTAGCTCTAATTGTGAATGTAGAAGTGGAATGGGAGAGCTAATCATTTGTTTTAAATGTAGAAGTTAAAGATTCAAATCTAATCATAAGTCATCGGAATTTTGGGATTTTGTCACTGGATTTTGGGAATTTTCGCTGACGATAAGCTTCTTTCTTTATCCATAAATGCTTCTTATCCCTTCCTTTGACTGGTTTATGAGATTACTTGGTTTTGAAGTGAGTTTCATCTAGTTAGGAGAGCTAAAGAGTGCGATTTTCATAAGGATGAGAGGCTTAAGAGAGGGTAGGCTTTGATAGAGGGGAGAGAGAGATCTAGGCAAAAATGGAAGTAAGTCTATCCACCTAAAGGAGAATAACGTCTTGTAAAAGAGAGGGTTTCGAGAGGAAGCAGATAATGGAAAGGAAAAGAAAGAGGGAGATAGGAAGGAAAAGGGTTGCTAGAGAAGGAAGGGGTTGGACTGAGGAAGAAGATGGGTTGGGTAAAAAGATATTTTAGGATCATCTTTAGAATTTTGAAAAATGTTGGTAACAGATTAGTAATTGTGTAAATATGGTTACTTTAGAAATTTCATTTTTAAATAAAGTATAATTTTGAAAAACTAAGTTTAAGGCTAATAATAGAATTCTGGTGATTAAGTGATGGAAATTTGAGGAAAATATAGGAAATTATGAGGGTAGAATGGGAAATGGGTTTTTAAGATGGATATTTTGGTAATTTTAGGTGTTCTAAAGGACTTTTTTAGTTATTTTAAAGTGTTTGGAGGACTTACAAAGGATTATGAAACTTATAAAGGGCTTTTAGTAAATTTTGCAAATTTGGATTTAATTTGGACCTTAATGTTTTAGTTCTTTAGGTTATTTGGACCTAGATCATTAACTGGGATTTTGGACTGTAAAGTTTATTTATGGGTCAATTTACAACATTTTGGACTTTTGAGACTTGGTTGATATTTTGGGCTTTTGATGTTAGATTTTTTAATCTAATTGGGCCTAGGTGATTAATTAGGCCAATTATGCTCTTAATTAATTTTAGACCTTAAATAGGACGATTCCTTAGTATAATTGGGTCTAATAGGCTTTTTGGTATTTATATAGGTCCTATTAATCAGTAGTGAAGCTTTGGACCCAATTTAAGGAAGTTGGACTTTAGGAGATTGAGTAAGGATTTCTTTTTTACCCCTAAAAATATTTAATTAATGCAATGTGTTATAAATTGAATATTATGTAAATTAAATTAATATTGAAATTTTCTGTAATTATTTGATTATTATATATTAATTTATTGTTAAATTAGATATGATTTAGTACTTTTATAACGTATAAAAATTAAGAAATTGTTTATTAAATATGAATAAATCATTGTTAGATTAATTGAGTGATTTTTAAACTAAGTATGCTTCTTTATTAACAAGTTAGGAAATTTTATTATGATTTTTTTATGATTGAAGATGTTTGAGCTTTGTTACTTGATTTTATTGAATGTAATTCATCATCGAAAATTCTTTTATAAATTCATTATGAGCATGGGCATTTCAGATTAATAAATGGATACTTCAAATATGAGATGGATATGGTTAGAGATTCTAATTAACAAAAGTGATATTTAGTGAAATAGATTGACTATTAGACTAAGAATCTTTAGTAGCAAAATGACTTACCTAGATCAGGTATATTCAGTGTTCTATGATTGATGTTTATTAATGTGATATAGGATTAAGATAGGGCTAGGTACCTAGCTGTAGAACAAGTATGAGAGTACCCTGAGCCTCGGGAGTGTCTTGTACCTATGGATAGATACAAAGTGGTATTGGAATATCCTTAATCCCAAGGATATTATATGCCATTAGCTAAGCACCATAGTGGTGCCAGGATATTAGTATGTATGAGTGAGAGATATCCTATGCCATATATACATTCATTTATGTGCATATTATATTGATTTATTCACACCAACATTGAGATTTACGATATGATAATTTAAGCCAATAGACTATTGAATATAGCCTATTAAGTTAAGTAGGACCCTAGTAATCAAAATAACAAAATTTTGATTAGAATTGATACATGAAATCACATCTTCACACATCATAATTTTACATTTATTACGTTTTAATAGTCTATTATTATGCTTATGTCTATGTGTTCATATATATACATATATATGTGAATATCCTAAACAAATATTTTAATACTTTATAAGGGTAAATATATAATCTTTACTGAGTTAGCAGCTCATCTCTTATCATTAATATTTTTTAAGAGCTTGATAGCTATTGTCAACCGTAGTTCACACAAGTTTACCTGTTGAATTAGGAACGCTGGCAGTAAGTTCTACTATTTTGATGTTATTTGAGGCATTTTGAGATATTATTGTATAAAACAAATTATTATGATTTCAGATCAATTCAGTATTATTTTTTTGTTAGTTGGATTGGAACTAAACTTTACTATATGGATTCAATAGAATCGGTGATTGGTTTTGTTATATGCATTTTTATGGATTAATTTTCGGAAGCGTTACATGTCTTCCTTTCCATACAGATTGATGAGACAACATGTAAAGCACTCATTAGTGATATCTTCTAACTTCTTATGATGGTCAATGATTTCTTCAATCATATAATATCTTTTGTATTTGGAGAGGCCCTCTATAACTAAGGAGTAGAAATTTCGTTGAAAGAGGAAGTTGGCTGACTTAAATTTCTTCTTAAATTGTTTCACCAAGCTTGAGAGTTTAAAGGAGTTACGCAGGTCTTTGGAGTTAGTGATGAAGAAACCATGGAGACAATGACAGGTTGTTACCGTTTCAGCTTCCTCGTGCTCTACTCAATGTTTATGACAAATGATCTAATTTACATATTTAAAATTGCCCTTATACAACGACTAAATTATTATATTGATCCTTTAACTTTTTTTTTCATTGCATTTAACACTGTTATTATTTATTGAATCCCTAGTTCTTAAAAGATGTTATTCATTTAGTTTATGAAACATTTAAATATGATTTGGAAATTTTAAAATGTTTGGATAAATAAGAACAGAATGCTTGTGAAGCCCAGGAGCTTTTGGATCAAGTTTGGTCCATTGCTTGATCTGACTAGACCTGCCCCATGCTTCCTAAATTAATAAAATCAGCATCATCTTCTTCTTTCATTTATCTTCTTCCTCTCATAAAACCTAGATAGGTGAGGTAAGGATGTGGTTTTGCTATCTTTCCTCTTGCATGTGAGTTTTCTTTACTGCATGTGTAGCAATTTCTTATTCTTTCTTTTATTATTCATCTGGCAGTCGATTAGGGAGGAAATGATGAAGGATTTCAACTGAAAATTTTCTTTAAAAAAAGAGAGAAATCAATGATAAGTGAACTAAATTCCTTCCATCCATCCATAAGTTTGTGTTGTTTTGATAATTTATAAGTTTGATTGGGTTTAAAACTTAGTTCAATGATCTTGATTATTGCAATGGGATGAAATAAATGAGAAAATAGGTTTAAAAATTAAATCTGGAAAGAGAGGAAGAGAGAGAATCAAAACTTGGAGAAGAAAAGAGGGAGACCAAGAGAGAAGAGAGTAAAGAAAATAAGAAGAAAGGAAAGAAAAGAAGAAAAAGAAAGAAGAGAAAAAGAGAGGGAAAAAAAAGAAGGATTAGAGAGTGAGAGACGTGAGTTTAATGAGAGAGAAGTGAAAGGTTGGAGATGAGGGTATAATTGGGTTTTAATGAAAAGTTAAGGGTATTATGAAAAATCTAAGTGTTAAGGTAATTTTATAATTATAGATAAAGTTAAAGGATGAGATAGGAAAAAAGATTTTTAAAGGCATTGTAGGAATTCTAATAAAGGTTAAGGGTAATTGAGGAAAAAGAAGGAAAAGATGAGAAAGGAGGGATGTTTTAGACTTTCTAAGATTTAGTTAAGGGCTTGAGAAAAAAAAATGAAAAGTTGGATAATTTTGGTAATTTTTAAGGTTATTAAAGGAAATGGGAATTTTAATAAATGTTAAGGGAATTTTAGTAATTATGAAAGTAAATGAAACAAAAGGTATTTTTGTAGTTACAAATCTTGTATAACAAGGAAAAATTTAGTTTATTCAACATGAATTGGGTGAATATTTTCCTAATATGAGTCTACTAGAATTTTATAAATAATTAAATGATGAGAATGAGTTAAAGAGTAGTTCAAACTTGACTTTGGGATTTGGTTCATTACAAAATTCAAGTAAGTGGTTAATTAGATGTACTCTTATTATATGATTTTATATATCATATGACTAATATAAATTGTATGCGTTAATGTTCAAATAATCTATATTATTGTGGTGTGATTTTTATGTGTAATTTTAAATGCAAAATTCATGATTTATTAATTATTGGAGATTATATATTCAATTGTGGTGTGATGTTGATTGAAGTGCATAATTCCATGTGATTTGTAAAGTATGTGTTTTATGATCTTAGATTATTATGTATACTGTTGATTAGTATGGAAGTATACTATGGATCTTCAAAATAATAAATTGTTATATGAGAAGATATGACATATGGTGAAGAGTATGATTTTATAAATAGGTAATAAATATGAGTCACATAGAATTTACTCAATACATGTTTTAATTATTGAATTTACTTGTTTATGCAAAAATGATAGATATACAATGTATGGCGAATATTGAATATGCTTGTTTATATGAATAAATGACCCGTGAATATATTACAAATCTTATGAGGATGTATTCATATGTTGGATATGGTATGTGATGATATAGTATATTATGTGAATGTTTGTTTTTGGGAGTATGATATATTTGGTTATTAATTGTGAGCATCATATAAATATGGGAATTGTAAGAATGTACATAGATGTAGTGATGTGGCATCATATCGTTTAGTTGAATGAAAATGACACAAATTAAATGAATAAATAAAGTTAATGAAATAGTAGCTTGCTTAGGACAGGATGTAGTCAATGGTTATATGTGATGATGATTATGATGTGATTGAGATGTGGTTAGATACCTGTCCGTGGAGTAGATATCCTAAGTCC
>JAOXYD010163845.1:0-10210 GCA_028565735.1 Pinacopodium congolense | reverse complement strand
AACTTTAGATAAGATTAAATGGAGAAAAAGCAAAGTCTTAACCATAGCTTTGTTTTTATTTTGTGAAGGACTTTAATAAGACCTTAAATGTGTATAAAGTACAATTAAATCATTAATCATCTAATCCTTAGCTAATTTACTCATTTGGTAATTTTTAAAATTTTTCAAAAGCAATTAAAAATCGTTTTTGAAATGTTTAAGCCAAGTTAGTCTAGTTTTAGCAATTTTTAGATTTTTAATAAAATTTTTTGGATATTTCCTAAATAATTGTAATTTGATCGACCTAGTAATTAAGCAATTCTATTCCTCGTGGGTTCAACATCCAAAGTATGAAATTTACTATATTATATTAATTGTTTTGATAGGTGCACTTTCCTTTATTCTGTTGGTTTTCAAAGTAAAATTATTTCAAAATCATTTAAAGTTTTAAATTCACCTACCCAACGCAACAATGTTGCATACCGCTATTTAACTCTTGTGAAATTTCCATTTAAACCTTCTGGAAAGTATACTAAACAACCTCTTAACCATGCCGCCCTTTAGCTATTTCCAACTACTATTTAACTCCTTAAAACATGCATAAACCTTTCTAAAGAAATTCAAACCAATCCAAATTAATTTCTAACACTTTTATAACCTTTAGAGACTCATAAACCTATTCAAAACATATTTTTAACTAATCAAAAAGATTATTAAAACGTGTTGCACAATATCTATCTTAATTTTGCAACCTACATGCACATTTTAAATTATGAATGAATTATTCAAGTTTTGAGCCTTTTCGAACACTATAGAAAACTTAAATAAGACTTACAATAGAAACTTTAAATCAAAACCTATAGAATTCTATCTTAACTCATCCAAAACCTTGAGTCTTGATCAATTTACTTCATGATCTTCATTTTAGCTTTAAGGCTCCTTGACCATCTCCTTTAGCATTCTAAGCTTAACACCTATCTTTCAATGCTTTAAACACATAAAGCATTTGTCCATTTGGTGTTTTGTAATCATCAAAATAAAGTAAACCTCCCTTGGTTAAACAATCTCCCCTTTTTAATTATGACAAAACTATGTGATATAATGAACATAAACACTTAAAAATAACATGAATATTATTTAATAATTAAATTTTAAAAAGTTTAAATAAAAAAAAATAACCCACTTTATAAAAATATTCAAACATTATATACTTTAGCAAAATAAACTCCCCCTAAATTCATCAATATCATACAACCATTGTTCAAATAAAACAATTCAATTGGAAAATACCAACTCCCACTAAATTCATACATTATAATAAAATTTGAAAAGAATTAAAAGAAAAATAAAATGAAAATGCTACTCCCCTTTTAAAAACAAACTATATCAAACAAATTATTTTCCACTTTTTGGAATCATCTAAAAAAAAGCTTTAAAATGTTAAAAATACAATGATTAACAAGCTTAAACAAAAAAAGTATGAGATAATTCACAAAAATTATGAAGAACAGCCATCAGTCATATCTAACTCTCTCTTAATCATGGAAAATCTATCCTCACACATAGGTTTAGTAAAAATATTAGCTAATTAATGCATAGTATTAACAAATTCAAGTTCTAAGTCTCCATTTTGAACATGGTCTCTAATGAAATGATAACTAATTTCTATATACTCTGCCCTAAAACGTTGAATATAATTTTTGGTTAAACAAATAACACACATATTATCACATCTAATGGGAATTTTAAAACTTCTAAGGTATAATCTCCAAGTTGTTGTCTAAGCCATAAAACTTGAGCTCAAAAACTTCCGACAGCTACCTATTTTACTTTTGTTGTAAGTAATGCAACAGAATTTTGTTTTTGAAAAAAACCATGAAACTCATGCATTTCTTAGGAATTGACATGCATCTGATGTGCTTTTCCTATCTAATAAACTACTGGCATAATCAACATTCGAATAACCCCATAAAATCAAAAAGAATTTCTAGGATACTAAACTCTTAAATGTAAAGTTCCACACGAGTATCTAAGAATGTGTTTAATGGCTAATAGATGTGATTCCCTAAGTGATGCTTGAAATATAGCATATAAACATACACTAAACAAGAAATTAGGCCTACTTGTAATTGGATAAAGCAAACTACCAATCATAACTCGATATTATTTAACATCAACTTCCTTACGATATTCATCTTTTCTTACTTTAGTGGATGTGCTCATTGGAGTGTCCGATGGGTTCAGTTGATCGATGCCGAAATGTTTAAGAAGTTCTTTCATATACTTCACTTAATTAATGACAAAAAACCATCCTTCATTTTCTTGATTTGGAGTATAAGAAAGAAGTTTAATTCTTCCATCATGCTCATTTTGAACTCCCTACTCATACACTTAGCAAACTCTTGGAACAAAGATTCACTTGTAGCATAAAAAATAATACTATCCACATAAATTTGAGCAATTAACATATCTTCTTTGTTTCTCTTAATGAATAAAGTGTGAATGCATGTTATAAGGTCTGATTTTGTTTATTGAAGCTCTTAAAGTTCTAATTTTGGCCTAATCAACTAAGATTAGAGTAAAGATAATCTAGGATCCGAGAAATCTACTTAGATTGTTGGAAAGATCAATAAACAAAATAAATCAATCCTTGCATGACCAAAGCTGGATTATTTGTGAAAGTTAGAGTTCTAGAATTGATGTTACAGAGAAAAGGCATAAGTCTTAACCATAGCTTTGGCTTAAATTCATGAAGGAACTTTAATCTGCCTTTAAATGTGTTTTTAAGCTCATTTAATTCATTAATCACTTTTCCAGAGCTAGATTCCACAAGATTATAATTTTCAAAATTTTATAAATCATTTTTCTAACTAAAATTGCAAAGGTTTGGAGCATAACTAAAATAGGTCTTTTATTTAATCTTCTCATCTTTTAATTTAGAATTTCCTAAATAATTGTAATCTAATTGATCTGGTAATTAACTTAAGAAATCCAAACGTTTTCCCCATGGATTCGACACTCGAAGTCTTAAAATTACTCCACTTTATTACTTGTTCGATAGGTGCACTTGCCTTTCGTCACATTGGTTTTTGCTTAATCTCATTTTGGTTTTCAAAGTAAAATCAGCTTAAAGAACGCCAATTTTCAATCATTCAACCAACGAACAACATTTTAATTAGTTAAAAAAATTTTAAATACCTAATTCACCCCTCTCTTGGGTGCCATATGGCTCACAATTGGTATCAGAGCCTAGGTCTCACTCTTTCATTAATTTCTAATGAAATTGTGAGAAAACATCCATTATGGCACAATTAGGTAGCTTGTCTAGTTTTGAAGCTCAAAATATTGTTAGACTTCCTTTTTTTTTTTTATGGAAATGAGTATTTGTATTGGAAAAATAGGATGAAGTTCTTTCTTCAAACTGAAATTATTATGTTGTAGGATATAGTAAATGAGAGTTCTTATATTCCCACTAAGATTGAGAATGGCCAAAGAATTCATAAGGTAAAAGAGGAATGGAATGTAGGGGATGAAAGATTGCTTTCACTTAATATTTGAGCCATTCATATCCTATTTTGTGCTTTAACTAAAATTGAATTCCATAGCATGTCTATGTGTAAAATAGTTAAATGAATTTGGCATATTTTAGAGGTTACTCATGAGGGTACCAACCAAGTGAAAGAAAGTAAAATGTCCATGCTCATTCATCAGTATGAATTGTTTTCAATGCATCCTAATGAAAGCATTTCCGACATGTATGCTAGATTTGGTAACATTATATATGGTTTGAAAGGTTTAGGAAGATCATATGAAAATTTTGAAATTATTAGAAAAATTTTAAGGTCTTTGCCAAAGGAATGGGAAGCTATGATAACCGCCATTCAAGAGGCTAAAGATCTTAATGTTTTGCCTTTGGAATAAATGATAGGTTCTCTACTCACTCATGAGATGGAAATGAGGAACTCACAGGTAAAAGAAGAGGAAGCTTCATCAATAAGGAAGAACTTAGCATTTCAAAGCCAATAAAGAGGAGTCTAGTGAAGAAGAGATAGCTCTCCTTACTAAAAAGTTTAACAAATTCCTAAGGAAGAAGTAACTTTCTAAGAAAATAGAGTAAGGTAAGTATGATCATAAAAGAAAATCTACTAATGTTATTTGTTATGAATGTAGGAAACCGGGGCATTTGAAGACCAATTGTCCACTTCTTAAGGAAAGTGAGAAGGATGAAAGCAATTGCATGAAGGAAAGAAGAGAGAAGAAGGACAAGAAAGGAAAGAACGCTTTGAAAGCCATGTGGGAAACCAAAAGTGAAGAGGGAAGTGAAATTTTTTAAAATGAAAGCACCAAGTTTTGTCTCATGGCTTTGGATGATAAGGTACCATCTTCTTTACCCTCTAATGATGACAATGAGAATAAGAATATGCATATAGATGTTGGTTTAAGCTATGATGAATTGGTCAAAGTTGTAGAGTGTGCTATTATGAAAAGGAAGAAATTATCATCCAAATTCGATGAATGCAAGAAATTGTTAAATGATTGAAATTGAAAATGATTGGTTAGTGAATGTAAATGATGGTTTGAAAAAGAAATTAGTAGATTGTGCACAAGAGAATGATAAGTTGAAAATGGAAATGCATGTTGCTTTAAAATCTAAGGATGCATCTATAATAGAAATTGATAAATTGAAGAATGAAATAAATGCCATGTCAGATAACATTTCAAATTACCAAACTAATTGAATTCAAATGAAAGTATAAACAATAAAAAAGATCAAAATCAAAACAATTTTCCACTTTTTATAGACTACGATGAGATTGATGATAAATCAAATCACTAATCAAATAAACTAAAAACTGAACTCAAGTGATATGATAATATCTCCCCCACACTCAAACTAAACATTGTCCCCAATGTTTAAAAATAAGAATTGAGAAGCATAATATAGGAAAGTAGGGAAAGAAATACACTCGTATGATAAACACTTAAAGATCCGATGGTGTATTGAAATGGACTTGCAGGAACTGAAATAAAAAGACAAATATGATAGAAAAATAGACAAAAGGAGCTCCACTCTTATAAATGTGAAAGTCAATACATCAAAGAGCCAACATAAACTCAAAGTAGCAAAAGATATACCAACATAAACCCTATAATACAAAAGGGAAACCTATACTACAAAATTAAACAACAAAAACAACTGAAATAACAGAAAAAGCAAAAGGAATAACCAAAATAACTATATAGAAGGGTCATCGACATCCTTACACTACTAATAATCCTTGCGGCTATGTATGCGCATAGTCAAATCATCCACTCGATGCTGAAGGCTATCGAAGCGTAAATCAACTGCCCTTTGAAAAGCAGAAAGCTCAGAGAATAAGGTAGTATGAAACTTAGAGGGCTCAGAATGGAGGCGACCCTCCATGTTGATCACTTATTGCATCATTGTAATTTGAGGATCATCCAACGATGGTGGGGCGGTAGAAAGTGAAACACGTCTTGGACGAGACATACTTTGAGTAGAGTTAGATAAAGCCTCACCCATCTCGGCCTCAGATGCAAGAGCATCTTCAATTCCCTTCTTGATCCATTGCCCATGTAAAAAAATAAAACTCCATTGCTTCATCAAAACTGCATTGATGATAACTTTAGAAGACGCATCCACAACCTCTTCTGACTTTAAATGAACTCCAACTTCTGTAAAGACCCTTGTCAAGAAGTAAGGAAAACTAAAATTCTTAGTTGCTCTTTTTAACTTGACCACATCCCATATACCAAAAATGATGAAACCTGATAACGGTATCTCGGGAATAGATCCTAATCCATGCAAAATCTTATATAGCTGATAAACATCCACCATCCTCATCTCATTCAATCCACTAGCTATAGGACAAACACTAGAACTAATAAGGGTAATAATATTCCACTCTCGGATCCCTAAGTTTGAAGTGGTAAAACACCCCCTGTTCCTAGTCAGTGCTAAGACTTCCCTTGCAATAGATACAGAAAAACATGGATTGGTAGAAACCAAATCACCATGTAATGGGTCCTTAGTCTTTATGTAGACGTCAACCTCATCAGGTACTCCTAATAAATTCGAAATAGAAGTACTAATTAAAAGTATAGGGATACACTGCACCATCGAGCGCACCTTAACAGTCTCAGAGTCATCCTTATCCTCGATATTTGTGTAAAACTCGTGAACCAAGTTAGGATAGAATATACCTAAAAAGATGATAACTATCTCCCATCTGATGCTCCAAAAGGCTCTAGAAAGGTTTAAATGAGCCTCAATGTCTGGATCGATTGGTCATTCCTCGAGAAAAAAGTTTCATCGATGTGCCTGGTGCCAGTTGAAATTTTTTATGCTTGTAAATTGGGAATGGTTATAAGCAAAATGTTTCTTCTGTGGTGCCTTTTGATGCTAAACTATTTAACAAATACACCGGAATAGGTTAGCAAATTCAACTAAAATTACAAAAATTCTTCTGAAAATTTTTTGAAAAAAATCTCTAACTTAATTGAAAATTTCCAAACTTTTAATCAAAATGATAGGCTTCAAAATTGGTATCAATGGAAAGCTTATGAAATTACGAACACCATGATACCGAATTTCAAGTGAATGGATGCCTAGATCAAGAGAAAATTGAAAAAGAATACCTTGATGGGAGAAAAAGATTCAGATATGTTGGAGATGATTTTGAAACATCTGTTCATTTCTAGAGAGATTTAATGACAAATTGTTGTAGAGGAATTCAAATGCAACAAATAGACTCCAAGAATGCTCAATTTTGTTAACAAATGAGGAAGTATGAATTTTAGAAGATTTTAGGGTGAAAAGGGGCAGAGAAGAAAATCCGAAAACTACTAGGTTTTTATACCTGCTATGACTATTAACGACGTCCTGTTCTTCATACAACGACACTATTGCTAGATCATCAGAGCACCGTTAATGACCTCTTAACGCTATGAACAGCAGGACCCTGCTCTACCATTAATGTGGCCCTATCAGGGTGTCATTAATGGTCAGCCTTAGGCCAATTTTGATCAATTTCCTTCCAAATTTCTAACCAAAACCTCCTAAATTAAAGTCCTAACAACATTAATTTGAAATATCCATCAATTTTCTTCAAATTCAAGGCTAAAACACACCTAAATTCAAATCAAACACACTAAACCAAAGGCATCTTAAAGAAAGCATACTAAACCTAATTCAAACACACTTCAAAAGCTTTAATACTTTATTTAACAAATTCTAACACTCAAAATAAAATAAAATAAAATCACACACAATTACCTACTTAATTTGAAAAACTTCCTAGTTCAATGAGGATTAAATAGTGTAAGAGTCTTAAAAGACTCCTCAACTGAACTAGGCACATACAACTTCACTATTTGCGTATTAACCTTGAAAGATAAGTGACCATTATTAACTTCAATTGTTCCAAATGGATAAATCTTGGTCAAATCATAAGGGCCTATCCATATTGACCTCAACTTGCCTAGAAACAATTTCAATCTTAAATTATAAACCAAGACCTTATTACTAACTTGGAAGTCTCTTCGAATGATATGCTTATCATGCCATCTTTTGATTCTTTCCTTATACAAATTAGAGCTATCATAAGCTTTAAGAAGAAACTTATCCAACTCATTCAATTGCAAAAGCCTTTCTTCTCCAGCCTTCCTTTAATCAAAATTCAGAAAATGAATAGCTCAATAGGCATGATGTTCTAATTTAACCTGTAAATGACAAGCCTTATTCTATGCCAACTTGTAAGGAGACATTCTAATGGGTGTCTTATATATAGTTCAATATGTCTACAGTGCATCATCCAAATTCATCGACCAATCTTTTCTTAAAGAACTAACGATCTTTTCCAAAATTATCTTGAATTCTCTATTAGATATTTCCACTTGACCGCTAGCTTAAGGATGGTAAAGTATAACAACTTTATGGATAACACCCTACTTGGATAGAAGGAATTCAAATTACTTATTACAAAAATGCGTTCCTCGATGACTTATAATGGCTCTAAATGTTCCAAATCGAGTGAATATGTTATTTTTAAGAAATCGAATTACACCTCTTGCATCATTGGTTAGAAGTGCAACTTCTTCAATCCATTTACTTATATAATCAAAAACCACTAAGATGTATTGGTTGGAGTATGATGAAGGGAATGGACTCAAGAAATCAATACCCCAAACATCAAAGATTTCACAAACCAAAATGATAGTTAGTGGCATTTCATGTCTCCTTAAAATGTTGCCAATCCTTTGACATTTATCACAAGACTTCACATAACGAAATGCATTCTTAAATAGAGTAGGCCAATAAAAACCACACTCAAGCATCTTGTGTGTAGCTCTGGTAGGGCCAAAGTATCCTCCAGTTTCCTTTGAATGACCAAACTTAAAATTGAAGACACTTCTTCAGCAGGAACACATCTACAAATTATTTCATCAACATAAACCTTGTAAAGGAAAAGGTCTTACCAAAGATACCGCTTAACTTTAGAAAATAATTTCTTCTTCAATTGGTATGAAAAGTCAGGAGGGATTACATTACCAGTCAAATAATTCACTATATCTATATACCAAGGTAAAGTAAGCATGGCCAATAAGTGTTCTTTAAGAAATACCTCCTTTATGTCTTGGTTTTCTCCTTTCTCCATTATTTCCTCATTTAGACGAGATAAGTGATCAGCCACAAATTTTCCTTACCTTTTTTATCTCGGATTTCAATGTCAAACTCCTATAATAGGAGAAACTATAATCAATAATGGCTTAGAATTAGGCTTGTTCATAAGGTACTTCAATACTGAATGGTCCGTATAAACTATCACCTTCGAAAGAACCAAATAGGACCAAAACTTGTCAATTGCAAACACCACAGCTAACATCTCCTTCTCAGTAGTGGTGTAATTGTTTTGAGCATCATTTAACATGCAAATTGCATAATAAATTGGATGGAAAATCTTTCCATGCCTTTGTCCAAGAGCTGCACCAACTGCAAAGTCCCTCGCATCATATATCACCGCAAAAGGAAGAGACCAATTAGGTTATATCAAAATAGGTGAACTCGTAAACTTTTCCTTTAGCAATTGGAAAGAACACATACATTTATCATCAAAATTAAAGATTACGTCCCTGGTAAAAAGTTCAATAAGGGGTTTCTCTATCTTAGAAAAATCCTTAATAAATCGTCTATAAAATCCAACTCGTCCAAGAAAACTTTGAATTACTCTAACTGAATTTGGAGAGGTAGTTGAGCAATAACTTCTACTTTTGCTGGATCTACTTCAATAACCTTACTTGAAATCTTATGACCTAATACTATGTATGCACTCTTGCATCATGAAATGACATTTTTCCCAATTCAAAACCAATTTGGTTTCCTCACATCTCTTCAGTACCTTCTCTAGATTCTCCAATCATACATCGAAGGATGCACCAAATATAGAAAAATCATGCATGAATACTTCAATGCATCACTCAATCATGTCTACAAAAATGGCTATCATACAGCGTTGAAAAGTAGTTGGGGCATTACACAAGAAAAAAGGCATGAGACGATAAACAAAGGTGACATATGGACATGTAAACGTTTTCTTTTTCTGGTCCTCAGGAGCAACAAGAATTTTCAAGTAACCACTATATCCATCTAAAGCACAATGAAAACTATGCCCAACTAACCTTTCTATGACTTGATCAATGAAGGATAAAGGAAAGTGATCCTTTCTTGTGGCGTCATTCAATTTATGATAGTCAATGCACATACGCCAACCGGTTACCTTCCTTGTGGAAATTAATTCTTCTTGTTCATTCTTCATAACAATAGTCTGTCCTTTTTTTGGTACTACTTGAACTGGAATCACCCATGTAGAGTCAAAAATAGGATAAATGATACCAGCATTAAGAAGCTTAACTACTCAATTCTTTACCACTTCCTTCATGTTTGGATTTAATCTACATTGAAGTTAGACCAAAGGTTTGCTTCCTTCTTCAATGAATATTCGATAAGTATAAATAAAAGGACTTAATCCTTTAATATCCGCTAAGGTCCATCCTATAGCCTTTTGATGCTTTCTAAGAACTCTCAATAATATTTCGTCCATCTTATCACTTAATGATGATGAAATCATAAGAGGTAATTGAGATGGAGGTCTAAAAAATGCATACTTCAAGTTTGAGGGGAGAGGTTTTAGTTCAAGAGTTAGAGGCTCTT
>JAOXYD010163835.1:0-10210 GCA_028565735.1 Pinacopodium congolense | reverse complement strand
AAGCACATAAAATTATGATAAATACTACAGTAGATTATGATAAATACTGCAGCAGGATTCTAAGCTCAAAACTCTTTCTATTAATTTTTTGTGAAATAACATCTAATTAAAAATTAAAAATTTTAATATAATGTCATTTTGGATAAACACATGGATAGAAAAAAAAAAAAACTAAGGAGCCATTTGATTCAGTTTTTTGTTGTAATTTTTGTATTTTTCATTAATTTTTGTGTGTTTTTTAAAGTTTTTGTGCTATTTTTTTATTTATGTGTTATATTAGTGTATTTTTTAAAAAAATTTGTACTTTTTTTTATTTTTATATTTATAAAAACAAAAAAAAGAACCAAATAGGCCCTAATAGAATATAACAAAAGAGGTGTTATAGTCGGACAATATTATAAGAGGGCAAGTGATGATATTCAAAATATAAGGATTAAATTGAAAAAAATTTTGAATCACAACAAAACCAAATGTATTTAACCTTTAAAACAATTTAGCCCATTCTTTAGATTCTACTAGGTATCCCCTAATAAAGAATGTTCAACCTTATGTTTATAATGTGAAATCAAGAGAACCAATCGAATAACCTTCCTACTTTTAGTATAACAATACCTTAGTTTAATTGGAGCAACATAGTTGACATTTCGATAGGTTTGTATGTCCTTCTATATTCAATCCAAGGGATAAAGATCACACACAAGTTTCAGGATAGCTTGAGAATGTGGATCAAGGCAACTGGCATAGAAAATGTAAGGAAACAAATTAATGGCATAAAAATTGATAGGAACAATTTCTGATTCCATGAGTAGGAAGTATTTTTGTACTGCTTCAATAAACTTTGCAAAGATGATTTATGTGGGACTCTGCAAGTGTGAGAAGGTGATTCCAAGCACCAAAGCTATTAGGCTCTTTAACGTGTTTCCTTAGTTATATAGCAACACTTTGTAGCAATCTAGATGTTCAATACTAAAATGTGAAGAGTAACAAAAGTTGTAAATAAAAATAGACTATTCTACTAGTTACAACAGCTTTCATATATTGCACAATCCAAAACTTACTATGAAGGCATCCAACTAGAATTTAGGATCTCGCAAATGTTCCTCACCTTCCCATCACACAGTTACAGGATTTGGATGAGAGAAAATGTCTCAAGTAGTTCCAAGCTATTAAAGTCCCACCTTGAAACTTTTCATAGTATTGCTTCAAAAGAAAGCCTATTGCCTGCATTACAAGTGATTCATCAATAAAATAGGTCCAAGATTACCTCTAAGAGTTAGTGACTAGATGAAGAAACTTTATGTATATAATTCCAGTGAAACTTTGGTTGGAAGAGTAACCCCACCAAAATCAAAATATATATTTCAAAAAAGTGATGTACTTACACTTGAAAATTAGTAGATTTATCACTAGATAAAGTAGTTAACTGCAAATGGATTTATAAAATTAAAACTCGAGTTGATAGATCAGTGAAACATTACAAGGCTTATTTAGTTGCTAACAAATTTATTCTAAAATATGACATTGACTATGAAGAGACATTTACTCTTGTAATTCATATTAACTCTATTTGTTACCGCCTAGCTATTGTTACTATCAAACAATGGTAGTTATTTCATATGGATTTTTAAAACGTATTTTTTAATAGGGATTTTTCTAAGGGAGTCTATATGCAACTACCTCCTGGATATGATCATTCTCTTAATAAAGTTTATCGTCTTTGGAAAGATCTTTATGGATTGAAACAGGTTCCTCAAAACTAGTTTACTAAATTTAGCTCAAATATCAAGGAGATTGGTTTTGCATTCAATCCCTTTTAATCATGCATTATTTTCTTGTTAGATTGAGAAAGGTTTTATTCTTCTCCTTCTTTATGGAGATGATATGATCATCCCTAGTAATGGCTTATAGGGCATCATCGACCTTAAAACATTTTTGAGTAAATGGTTTGAAATGAAAGATCTTAAACATTTTAGTTATTTTCTTGGTCTTGAAGTATTATCTGACTATGCAGGTTTACTATTTTTCTCAAACAAAATTTGCTACAGGTCTTCTTTTTCGAATTGGTTTTACTGTTGATAAGATAGCTACTACTCCTATTGATCCTAAAGCTAATTTATCTCCCATTAATGGCACTCCTCTCAATGATTGTGCTCTTTATCGATAGTTGGTCGACATTCTTAGTTATCTCATTGTCACTCATCCTGATATAACTTGTTTTGATCATTTGATCAATCAATTCATGTTTGTCCCTCATACCATTCACTTTGTAGTAGTTCTTTGTATTCTTTGTTATGTGAAAGGAAATCTATTTCAAATATTATTGTAGAAACGAGAATGAAGTTTTTATGTTACTAGCTTCAACTCAGTTGAATAAGAATCATCTTCATTTTTCTAATTCACCTACATTAGATATAAAAGCTTATTCTGGTGCTAATTGGGTTGGAGATCGTATTAACCAATGATCTATCACTAGATACTGTTTGTTTTGTAGCAATTATTAATATCCTGGCGAAATAAGAAGCACACTGTGGTTTTTCGTTCTATCACAGAGTCTAAATATAGGACCCGTTGAGAAATAAACAGTAAAAAAGATTAAATAGAAAATAAAGAACACATAATTTAACGAGATTCAGAAACCTTGTGTTTAGTACGTCCCTAAGAGTAAAGCGGCTTTGATTCATATTATTCAACTAAAATCATAAAGTATATTAGGTTTTCGTATAAAACCCTAAAAGTTCAGTACAATTACAACATGACACTTTTTTTTAAATCACTTCTCCACATCATTCGTACATCATCCGCACAAGTTGTCTGTACATTTGTACGAACGACAAATGTACAGAAGACTCTTAATATTGTCCATACTGTACTGTACTGTAGGGGCGTTTCCCCTACATCCCTAACCTATCTTGTCTTATCCCAATAATGACCAAAAAAGAAATTCGAGAGGGGCAAGTACTGGAGCAGAGCTTCGCTCCACTCTATTTCATTTACACTCCACTCCAACACCTGCCTCCTTATAAATATATAAGCCACATATACAATAACCTCCACTTTGGTGAATATATTCCTCCCATAAAGATAAATACTTCTCTAAGTCTTCTCTCACACCAGATAGGCTGGACACCCCAATCATGCTTAACATCTAGAAACATTGATCAAGTCTAAGTAATGCTTGAACTTATCAACTGTAACCGATTTCGTCAACATGTCAACAGCATTATCTGAAGTGTGAACCTTCTGTACTAATATTTGACTAGGTTCTATCAACTCTTTCATCTTATGAAACCTTACATTTATATTCTTTGTCCATGCATGATAAACCTGATTCTTGGCTAAATGGATAACACTCTAACTATTGCAATATATTTGAATTCGACCTTGTTTAATACCCAGTTCCTTCACCAAACCAGTAAGCCATAAGGCTTCCTTAGCTCCCTTAGCTAATACCATACACTCTACCTCAGATTTTAATAAAGCCACAATAGACTTTACTGTAGACTTCCAACAAATAGGCCTTCGTACAAGAGCAAATACATACCCTTTAGTAAACCTTCTATTATTTAAGTCACCTATATAGTCTGAATCCATATATCTTACAACTAACAAATCATCACGCTCACCCCTAAACACAATGCCATAATCAATAGTAACCTTAAGATACCTCAATATTCACTTAATTGGTTCCTAATGTTTTTTGTCAGGCGTCGCCATGAACTTGCTAACCTAACTTACAGCTTGTCCCAAATCTGGTCATGGTCAAACCATCACATACATCAAGAATCTTATGAAACTTGCATAAGAAACTCTAGACATGTCATCCACCTCTCCATCTGACTTAAGACACTGCTCTTGAGACAATATAAAGTGATTCACCACATGCTTGCAATTGTTCATCCTGAATCTGTCCAACACCTTCTTAACATAACTATATTGAGACAAAACTATAGTTTTCTAGGGCCTATATCCCTGTAAATATCCATCCTAAGAATCTTCTTAACTCGACCTAAGTCCTTCATGTCAAACTCTTACCCTAAAAAAACCTTCAAGTCCATTACATCATGCATATCTTTTGCAGCAATTAACATATCATCCATATATAGTAGCAAAAAAATAAATGAATTACTATTAAGGCTCTTAACATACACACAACAATCATACTCATAATTCTTGTATTTAAGTTTGATCATATACAAATCAAATCGCTTATACCATTATTGTGGAGACTGTTTTAACCCATATAGTGATTTCTTCAATCTACAAATCAAGTGTTTTTATCCAGGTTGACTAAACCCATCTGCATGTACCATGTAGATTTCTTCCTCCAGATTACCATGAAGATTACCATGAAGAAATGTCATCTTCACATCCATCTCTTGTAAGTGCATATCCAATTGGCTACTAATCCCAATACTACTCTTATAAATCTATGTCTAACTGTTAGAGAAAATTTCTCATCATAATCTATCTCTTTCAATTACGATTACCCTTTTGCTACTAACTAAACCTTGAACCTTTCCCCCTCTTTTTTTCTGATACTCTGGACTTTTTCTTGTACACCCACTTACACCCTATATCTCTCTTCCCTTCAGGAAGTTTAACCACTAAAGATGGCCTAACCTCATGTGCCTTAGCGTAATGCTATCTTCTGACTTCATAACATTAACTCCACTTACAACTGTGTTCCCTATCAACTTACAGATATTTCCTGCAGTCTTCAATCCCTTCATCACAGTCAATGCACCCTTAATAACCTTGATGCTTCTGCCAAGTGAAGATTTATACTCCAATACATTAGCGCGCAATGTCCCAAAGGAAATTAGGTTCTTCTTCAATTATTGCATTTGTGTAATGTCACACAACGCCCTCACAACTCTATCATACATCTTAATTTTGACTTGACCCACTCCGACAACTGTACACGCCTTGTCATCTCCCAAGTGAACAAATCCAAAATTTCCTTACCTATATGATTCAAACTAGTCTCTGTTTGGTGTTATGTGATACGAGCACCCCATGTCCAGAATCCATTCATTCGAAAATTGAACTGATGATTGCTGAATTGATTTCATATCACTATTTTAACTTAAATAATTTAATAAATTCTTATGGAAATTCAATTCAAATTCAAATCAACCATACGGCAGTGTATTGATCACAAGTAATAAATAGGAGTATTTTTAAGACTCCAAAATATCGAATCCACAGAGAAAATGTGTAGCTACTAGGGAAATTAACTTAAAATTATCTAAGGAAGTAGTCTAACTTCCAAGTTGTCTAAAGATTACCAATTGATTAACTTGCTCAGGACTAGATCTAAATGACTCAAGTGACTTATAAAATGGATTGAAAGCTTTAATCTACGACCTTCACTAACTCAAAACAATACTATGGTTAAGTCATTACCTCATCTCTAATTAACCTAAATTGAAGTTTGGTCATGCATCAATTAATAGGCAATTAGACATAGAGTTCAAGAAGTTCTAATACTAAAAATCATTTCTAAGATTAGTGCCCTCATGATAACCAAGGTAGATTTCTCGGATCCAATGATTCAACCATATTTTTTTACTAAATTTTCAAATAATTTAGGTAGAGATTATCGGATCCTAAACCATCTTTAATCATATTCTAACTAGCCAACTTAAAATAAGCATTAAGATCTCAAATAAACAAAGATTATGATCTAATTATATGTTAATCATGTACTCAAGACATTCAAGAACCTATCTTAAATTAGAATTAAGCTTCAAACATCACAAATAAACAAGAATTTTGGGATTGAAATCAAGCAACCTATATCTTGTATAAATAAGAACAAGATGATTACAAAACAAGGGATTTAAGTTTAGGAAGTACCAAATGATGAAACAAATTGATAAACAGCCTCCTAACACATCTAGGAACACCCTTTAAAACAAATGGAAATTACAATCTACAAAGCTGAAAAAAGAAAAAGAAAGTAAAAACCTAAAAACTAAAGGAAGAAGAGATAAAGGGAGATTTTGATATGAATTTCCTTCTCAATTCGAGTAAAAACTTATGCAAATTTGGTCTCTGAGTCTCTTTATATGTGTCTAGGTCAAGTAGGCACAAGTTGGAAGCAAGTGGAGCAAGTTGCAGCTGAAATATCCCTATTGTTACTAAAATGACATTTAATAGAGAGTAGGACAACATTGATTAAACCCGACCATTCTGTTTCCAGATCATACTTAAACCACGAGTTTGATGAGTAAAATGGCGAGGAGACTAAAGGTTCCATTTTCTTCCTCTAGAAAGACTATTTAACTGATTTTTCTACATTTTCTAAGCCAAATCTCCACTTTTAAGCTTGTAACTCCAATGGACAACATTTATAAATATAATTAGCACTTTAACATTAATTTGGAAGCAATGGGCCTTAAGATTAAATCAGATTGAATCTAGAAAGCATAAAATTCAAGGCCAAATGATGATACCGAAAGCATGTCTTTGTCGCTGCATTCTAAGTCATCCCTCTATACCACATTAGCATAATTTATGGCATCTTAGCCTTTCTTCTCATCATTCTGCTTCTTCTTGTTTGGACAATCTTTATTAAAATGGCATATCTGCTTACATGTGTAACACCGCAAGCCCTTCTTCCTTATAAATTTAGACATTACATTTCATTTTCCTGAGCCATCTTTATTCTTCTTCCTCCCACGATCCTGATTACCCTTTACATACAATCCTTCACCTTGAGAACTTTCACCACTGTTTTTTTTTCCTATTAATTGTGCACCAATAACGCAGTAGTGATCTCCTCCACAGAAATAGTCTCTTTTTTGTATGTGAGTGTAGTCACCATATATTCATATGATGGAGGTAACGAGTACAACAATATCATAACTTGGTCTTCATCTTCAATCTTTACCTCTAGTCTCAGTAAATCTGAAACTAATTGATTGAAGATTTTTATATGTTATACTAGATCTACACGTTCTTGCATCTTTAACCCATATAACTTCTACTTGAGATATAGCTTGTTAGTGAGGGATTTCACTATATAACAAGATTTTAATTTCTTCCACAACTTTATCGGAGATGTACATTCATCACATAATACATAACCTTATCTACCAAACATAAATGAATAGTATTTGCCGCTCTCGCATGTAGTTCTTCCCAATCCAAATCGTTCATAGAATCTGGTTTTCTATCACACAGAACCTTTAAAATCCCTTAATATGTCAACAAATCCTTCACTCATCATTTCCATAACCCGAAGTTTCCAATTCCATCAAACTTCGTCACATCAAAATTTGTAACATGATTCATTGTCATTTTAACCTTACGCTTTGATACTAGTTGTTGAGAAATAAACATTAAAAGAGATTAAAGAGAAAATAAAGAACACAAAATTTAATTAGGTTCGGAAGCCTTGTGTTTCTTATGTCTCCGGGAGTGAAGCAGCTTTGATTCGTATTATTCAACTGAAACCGTTGGGTACATTAGGTTTTCGTATAAATCCCTAAAAGTTCAATACAGTTACAACATGACACTTTTTTTTAAACCATGTCACCATATCATCCGTAGGTCATTCGTACGAGTCGTCCGCTCTTTTTCGATTACTCTCCACTTCACTTTGCTACACTCCGCTCCAACACCTACCCTCTTATCAATATATGAGCCATATATACAATAGGACCTTTGTTGACACTTATTCCGACCTAGTTTGACTTTGATGGGTTCTTAACAATATAGGTATTAAACTTAGTTCTCCTTTGCATTTACATTGTAACAATCATTGTGTCCTTGAAACTGCATTTAATGATGTCTTTCATAAGTACACTAAATACATCTAGGATGATTTTCACTTTGTTCGACATCATGTTCTTCATAATTCTATCAATCTTGTCTTAGTCTCTTCTAATGATCAAGCTGTCAATATCTTCACCAAATCTTATCCACCCATCGCTTTCATAATCTTGTTAGCAAACTTCATCTAACTTCTACATTATTACTTTTAGTTAAGGGTGCTACCATATATGTAACATTGTAATACCCATAATTATACCCATAAATCTTTATAATTATGATGTAATTATATCACAACATTTTCTTTTTTTATGTGTTGCTCCATTATATTCTATATAAGGAATTTCATCTATTGTAAAAGATATACAATTAAATAAAATTTGTTTTATTACCTTCTCTATTTTATTTCTATCTAATATGTTTTATCTAAGTTTTGTTCTCTTCCTCTTCCTCTTCCACTTATGCCATGTCTCCTTTCTACAAATAATCTCATGAAACTGGCACTATATTACTATGAACAATATCATTAGCTATGGTCTCATTAAAAAACATAATACATATTGCACGTGTGCATCAAGTTGCATTTTACGTGCACAAAAAATGTCTGTTTCCCATGTGGCCTACAATAACCCCCAACACAGGCCATTCGGTGATCTTCAACGAAGGATTCTATGTAGCATCCCTAGATCTTGGTTTGGGCTTTACTAAAACTTATCCCAACCAACTTGTTAAAAACCTAATTTCTGCATCCTTTTAGTTTTAGCTGTCACTATTCTTTTCCCCTCCTTCATTTTTCTCTACCCACCATCGGGAGCTCTATCATTTTGGAATCTTCTTCTTCGTTGTTTTGGAATGGCCATAGTTCCTTCTTCCCCTTCTTTTGGTTACGTATGTCCACTACCTCTCATTTTTACCGTATTTCTTAATTTCCATTGTGAAATAAACTTGTTATTACCTTCCTCCTTTCATTCTTTTATTAAGATCTTTAGTTTGATTCTTGGTGGAATTTTCTCTAGGTTGGAAGCGATCAGTCATTCCAATTAGCCAACAATTTTCTTACCTTCTCTCTTGGTTGTAGTTTTTCTCTTCAACAATAATTGCTATGGAAATGAATTTTATTGTTGTTAGTATTCCTTCTCCTCTTCAATTATGTTTTCTTTCTCGTGTTAATTTCTTGTTAACTCTACTAGATAAAAACTTCATTGAAATGTTATTAGATATCGAAAGTAGAGATATTCACTTGATATTTTTAGGTTCTGCTGCCATTAACACTCATTGGTAAATCAAATTATTGCTTTAATTTCAATTGTTAATATTTTATGGAAGTTAATTGTAAGCTAGCAACCCAGAAAAGCTTTGTTGTTGGAGATAAACCGTTATCGAAGATAATTATCATCAGTGAGGGATTTCATGATAGGAAGAAGATCGGGAGGAGAGAAGAAAGGATTAAAAAGTTGAAATAAAAATAGGAAATAAAATATTAGAAAAAATGGAATAAAATAATTAAGAATTTATTTATTAGTCCATCTAGTTTATTGATAACAGTTTTGTGATATTTATGTCTTGGTGATAAAAGAGGGAGTCAGTTATTCGAAATTGATTTTAGGATTTTATTAATTATGAAGATCAAGTAAGGGGATTAATTAAAATGTACCCTATTTTACGTGAATTTTAAGGCCATATGGGGAATTTCCATTTTACGTGCAAAACAAATGGACATTCCTCATATGGTTTGCGAAAGCTCTCAATATAATGTTGATTTCCCGTAAAGCCAAGATCACAATATTCTATAAAAAAATTAAATCATAAATTTAATAAATTATGAATCTAAATCCGTACCTTATTGTGAAGTTTGATCAATTTCTTTGTCCAATAAAACCTTTGGAAGCAAAGACATTAAAACTAAACACTAAAGACAATTAACGAAACAGAGACAAACAAACAAGAAATACAAAAGATGGGTGGAAGATAAATTAGGGATTCTAGACTTATAACTGATCATTGAAATAGATAACTTGCAATTAGTCTAAAATGTTAGCCTATAAGTTCTAACAGGATCTCAAACCCTCAGTTCTACCAATTTTTATAAAGGTCCTATATGATAGAAAACATATCCCGAACCACAAGGCAACCTAGAATAAGCTTAGTGAATTTAACGACACAATAGCATTAACAACTAGGGAACGACTAGCCTAAGCCACAATCTCACAAGCTCAAATTAAGTAACTTAGAGAATTGGAATTGTAGGATAAGTTGATTAAGTTAAGTGACAAATTCAATTAGCCTATTGTTACCTATGGAAATCACTAGGATTATTATGTATCACAAGTCCATTCCTAACGATAGAATTAGAAATTAAACCTAGATAGCCAATCCTAAGAATTAATCTTCAATTCATGTAATTTATATGAAATTCCAATTCAACCTTTAC